>QANX01005026.1:0-38009 GCA_003254975.1 Ochetophila trinervis
TAATAAAAAAAATTATAAGATAAATTGATTGATCCCTATTCCTAGGCACAAGAGTACTGCTTGTAATTAATGGAAGCATATGGAACTCACATGGTATTAGAAAATCATGTGATGTCAGCCTCCAGTTTCAGTGACATATTCTAAGTTGGCCTGAAAAATCTGCCTCTCTTCTTCTTATTAGCTTTCACATTATTGTGTTCCCGATATATTTATATAATATATATATATATATATAATAAAAATAAAAAGGTAACCACAATACTAAAACACTAATTAGTAGCAATTTTTTTTAAACCTTTAATCTGAGCTTCTCACAGGGAACCGCAACTGGATATTTCCAGCCCCCCAAGATGGCCCTTGTATTGTCCACGAAAAGCATGACCAAGCCCTATTGACTACATGATGCGATGCCATGTGATTAGGCAACAAGTGGGAGTCCTATATTTAACCTCAATACATTGGAAATTTGTGGGATAGCTTATCCTTTAGGCAAACGGTCAAAATTAAAAAACATTAAAAATTTAAAAAAATTAAAAAATTAAAAGTCTAGGAATAGTAGAGCCCACTTGGACTAGTAGGCTACCAAATGTCCAGAAAAGGTCGATGGTCCTTCATATTTATTGCAGTAAATTGAGGGGAAGCTAAAAGAGCATAGCAGAGAATAGTAAGTCTGAATGGTCAAATTGGAATGCGCACAACTTTCTTTGTTGAAGATGACCAGAAGAAGAAGTTGCAAAAGTGGGGTATTTTGCACCCTTCCATTCCATTTTTAAGTGTGCAATGCACGTGTTTGATGGAATTGAAGAATTCTTCTAAAGGGATAATTATGGCGTGGGGTTTGTAAATAGAAAAAAGTTGGTTCTATAAGAGTATATAAGGCTTTTTTTACATAATAGAAGAATAGATTAAAAGCTGTTTTTTGGGGTGTCTGTCTTAGGTTTTCTTGGTTAATTATAATTACCATCATAAGATAATGGCATGTTCGTTTTATGATTCCATGGTTATATTCACTACAATAATACCATGAGAATGAATTTTTCTTTTTTCTTTTTTTCTTTCTTTTTTTAAATTGGGAATTGTTTACATATCCAAAGAATTTCACATACGAAGATTTTTATTTTTATTTTTTTAGAAAAAAGTTATTCATAAATCATCTTTCTCATTGAAATGATATAATCGAATTGTGATTAAAAAAAAGAAAGTAACTCGTATCTATAATTGATTCTAACTTATTTGTCACTTTTTCTTTTATCAAATATATAGTTTTTAAAAACAAATAACTTAAAATAATAATAGCATAAAGTCGCAGCAGTCACCGCCACAAGTTGGATAATCGAGAAGGAATGATATCAGGTAAAGAATTAATTAAAAGTAAAACATGTCGCGGTCATAAAAGAGAACCAAAATCTGCTTGTAAGATTCTAATGCTTAGAAAAGAATAGCTCTACTAATTCAATTAGTTGTACCTGTCTACCGCCTTACAACTTTTTTCCGATTTGAAAATATTTTAAGAAAATTTAAAATACACTAATTGCTGAAAGAGTAAAAGCATCATTAACCCACATATTGTCTCAATCATCTTGCTGTCTTGTTTTGACATTTTTATATCCCTTCCAAATATCACAGTTGACTTCACCCAACTACCAAACCATTAGCTACTTTTTACCAACAAAAACAAACTTAATTAGTTAATTCTAACTCATTCCGTAGAAAATTTTTAAGTGAATTTTTTTGAGTTTATAGAAATTTTAAAAAAAAAAATTACATTGTATGAAAACAAATTATATGATATGGATAAAAATTATATAATTTAAAAAAATATTACATTATATAAAAAAAAATTACATAAAATGAGGATATGTATGAACCCTGTTGAATTTTAAAAAAGTTCACTCAAATGGGATACCATTCTATACTCTCCATAATATAACTACTACTATATTTTACTTTTTTCTACCCAAAAAAAAAAACTATTAATGATAGCTTCAGTAACTCGCATACCACATTCAATATAATTATTGAGCTAGTTTTGTGCCAGAACCATTTGATTTTTTTCAAAATTTTCTCGGAATTGAGATTTGGGATGCAAATAAAAGCTAAATAGGAAGAAAGGGAAAATTTGCAGAAACCAAATGAGCATTTCTTACTACATTGAATTATACAAACAGAAGATTGAAGAAATTACAAAGTATTTAATTTGGACCAAGTATTATTAAAAGTATAATTCCAAGCTTCCATTCTTGTGATCAAATAAAGCCATTATGAAAGGAATGAGGCAGATCGGAGTTGATACACTTTTGCTGCACCCATACTAAATTGATTTCCTCTAAATAAACCCCAATTATTCCAATTACCTTGGTGAAACTGTGATACAAAGCAATTAGAATATAGGTTATAAGGAAGATTTAAGAAGCACTACAAAGACGACATAATTTTTCACATCTTTCAAGTCACATGCTTTGCACATGGGAAGGTAAGTGAGAACGTGTACTTAACTTCAAGAACCAGTTTGGTTTTTAAGAGATAGGCTAGAATAAAGTTTTCTAAAATTGTTGCATTCAATAAAATTATCAAAAATATTACTTTATTATGAACAATATTGCTTTATTACAGACAAATATTTTCAGTTATAAATGAATAACATTTATCTATAATAGAGTAACATTGTAAAATCTATACAGAGTAATATTTGTCCATAATATAATAACATTATCCATAATAAATTAACATTTTTGAAATTTTTATGGTAAAACCGGATTATATTGTAGAATTTTTCAGTTTTTAAAAGGCCAACAATTCCTTTATAAATATAGTACATAGTTTCATAAACATGTGGAAGCTTCAAGACCTCTCTTCAACTTATCAAAGCATCAAATTTTCTTCTTTTTTGTTTTACTCTTTAATTTTCCTTTTATTGTCTTCTATGGTTGTTTTCTTAGGATTCTTTCTTGATGAGAGAATTGGTCAGATGAGAAGGAATGTACAGGATTTTTGGGTGGTTTAAAAGGTTAGATTAATCTGAATAACCCATAGAAGAAAATCAACATGTACAATTTTAATTTCATAGTGCAACGATTTCTTTGTGAGGAGCTCACTGATGATGTAAGTTGCTTTTGCAACTGAACTTCGTAAAAATTCTTTGTTTTTTTTTTTTTTTTTATCTTTCTTATTGTTTTCAATTTTAAAGTTTATTAGGAATTTGGTAAAAAGAAATTCATAACAGTGATATCAGAGCCATTGATTTTTTTTTCGCGATTCTGGGAAGATCGGTTTCTAAGTCTGTTCAAATTTTGGAAGATCTATTTCTAAGCCTGGTCAAATGTTGGAAGATTAGTTTATGGGTATGTGTGAAGTGAAAGGTTATCCAGCAACAATAAGATAACCAAAGCTCAAATTGTTGACTTTAAATTGCCAACTTGTGGTTGTTGCTTTCATGATAAGCAACCACAGCTTCCTTGTAGAATTGTGTAGCTGCAATCCAGAGCAGCTACATCTGTTTTCTTATAATTTTTGTATTGTTAACTGACTTTGAAAGGCTATAAATATAGAGCTTGTATTTTTCTTCTTGTATCACAAATTTAGAGTGAGATTTGTAAGGATTGAATCTAGAGAGATTCAAAAAGGGTTAGAGAGCTTCAAGAGAGAGCTCTGTAGATGTGAGAGTTTTGAGAGTTTTTTCAAATTTCCTCTGTAAATTCTATTCAAGTAGTAATAGATTCATTTTTCTTTTAATTTTTTCACATTAAGGATAAGAGAATCCCAACAAATGGTATGGTTGAGGCCGATAGGGTGAGGTTGGGTTTGTAAATTGAAAAATAAAGCATAAACTGACTATGTTCTTCAATTCAATTCACCATCAAAACGAGTTGAAAACAGGAAATTGAAGGTATTGGATTGAAGATCTCAACAAAACGAAGAGAAAAATACCAACTGAAGCAAATTCAGACGTCCAATGCTCCACCACACTCAGCCCGAAGCTGCTGAAGGTCCATCACGTGCCGCATGCGCCATCTGGAGGTTAAAAACAACCCAGTCAGCTGCCATGTAGATGCCATGTCAGAGCCAAGCTAGCGTTGCCACATAGGTTGACACATCATTAAGCATGTTGCCCTGCTCGTTAGCGACACGTGTATGCTCCATGGCCAATACGTTAGTGACACGTAATCACCACGTGTCTGCCACGTTAGCTTTGCCACGTCATCACAGTCATTGGAAGTTTCATAAATTGCATATTAGTCCCTGAGTTTTTGAATTTATAGTTTTGCCCCATATTTCAAGTTTTAGAAATTGCAAATAGGTTCTTATCGTTTCTGAATTTTCAATTTTACCTTTAAAATTTATGTGAGTTGAATTTTGACCAAGGAAAAGTCAAATCAACCATTTTGACCGTTTCGGACATAATGGTGAACTTTGTTTTGCGTAATTCAGCTCTGATTTTTAAATCAAGTCATTGTATTAATAGAAGAATTATCTAGAGCTATGATCAAGCTTATGCTATAAATTACATGCTATGGAGACCTCGAATGGAATATCTTCTCAAATGTAGAGATCAATATGATCCCCTAGAAGCGAAGGGAATGAATCATGATCCCAGCAAAAAAACAACATGGAAGAAGCTGAACAGGAAAACAATCAGTCAGATAAGGTAATGGATCGATCACAGTGTTTTCCATCACGTAGCACATAAGATAGACGTGTATACCCTTTGAAAGAAACTAGAGGATATGTGTCATGCCAAGACTGATCGAAATAAAGCCTTACTAATGAGGCAATTCGTGAACTTGAAGCTGTAGGGTGGAACTTCTGTAGCTGATCACACTAGCGAGTTCTAGAGCTTGGTAAATCAACTCTCTGCTGTAGAATTACATTTAGAGGATGATGAACAAACATTCATTCTGCTTAGCTCACTACCAAAAAACTGGGAGACACTGGTAGTCACTCTCAGTAATTTGGCCCCCAATGGTAAGCTCATCATGTCTATTGTTAAAGATGCATTATTTAATAAGAAAGCTAAGAGAAAGGATGCACATATTAATCATGGTGCACAAGTCCTCATTTTGGATAATCAAAGAAGACATCATAAATGTAGTCAAGGCAGGGGAGGAACCAGAGCATTGATAGATCTACTAACGGGAGAAAGTCATATAAATGTTTTTATTGTGGCCAGAAGGGTCATATGAAAAGAACGGAAGAAAATTTTTACGAGAGCAAAGGCTTAATTGCAACCAGTCAAAGAAAAATGGTGAATCCCTGGTCACCATCTTTGATTGTCTAGTGTAAGATTGTCTGCATTGAGGATACCAGAGTTGCTCAATCTAGTGCTCTGATGACTATGAGAAGGAATCACTTGGAAACAAAATGTATTTTCTGATCTTGATTGATAAGTTTTTCGCGGAATTATGGATATATGTTTGTAGACGAAAGACCTAGTTTAGAGTTCTTCAAGTTGTTCTGTGCCATGGTAGTACGTGTGATTGGTGAAAAGTTGCAATTCCAGAGAGTTTGATTTTTATTGTAGTTAACAAGGCATAAGAATATGGTTTAGACATTCTAGAGAGAATGACCAAAACAAGGTCAGAAGTATGACAAAATATGACTAAGCTGCCAAAGTCATTACGTGTCACCTATTATATATACCCAAAGAGCTCAAGTAGAAGCTCAGTGCAAGGGTGTCCTCTATGAGGGAAATGGAGATGAAAAGTGCAGATAATAAACATGGATATAGTGATTCATAAAGCCAGACAATGAAAGACATTGAAAAGCCCAAATTGTCTTTTATGTTCAAGTTCTAGTGCCAACATCAGTTGTGAGGAGGAAGAATAATAGGTTTTTTAGCAGAGGGAGACTCAACCTATCAGAAGCTACAATCACAACAATATTAGATGATGGTGTACCTTTTGAAGAGAAACTGGAGAGTTTTTCAATGATAGATCCAAAGATTTGAAGTAAATGAGGTAGAGAATTCCAAAGATGAGGAAAAAGCACAAGAAGATAAATGGGTGTTCACGTTTGCTTCAAGACGGCAGCAAAGTGAAACTAAAGCTATGCAGAGACATGGCAGATATGGATGGAAAGTGACCATCACTTTTAAAATGTTGTTGGATGGGGGAGAATTGAAAGGTCATCCAGCAACAATAAGATAACCAAAGCTCAAATTGTTGACTTCAAATTGCCAACTTGCAGTTGTTGCTTTCATGATAAGCAACCATAGCTGCCTTGTAGAATTGTCCAACTGCAATCCAAAGCAGCTATAATTGTTTTCTTATAATTTTGTATTGTTAATCGACTTTGAAAGTCTATGAATATAAAGCTTGTATTTATCTTTTTGTATCAAAAATTCAGAGTGAGATTTGTGAGGATTGAATTCAAAAAGATTCAAAGAGTTTTAAAGAGCTTCAAAAGATAGCTCTATAGATGTGAGAGTTTTGTGAGTTTGTTTCAATTTTTCTCTGTAAATTCTATTCAAGTAGTAATAGATTTAGTTTTCTCTTAATTATTTCTCATTAGTGATAAGAGAATCCCAACATGAAGTAAATCAAGAACTAAGTTTCAAAGAGTTTTATGAAATACGATATAGAGGTCTTCAATGATAAATGGGAGTTCCTGCTGGTCATTCTTGTTCAACATAGGGTTGCCAAAGCTTTGGATGATTTTGTTACTCGAGAGATGACATAGAGTGAAAAGAAAGACATGGATGAAATAGCTTATACCACTATCATCTTGCGTCTATGAGATAGCATTCTCAAGAAAGTAAATTATTGTAAAACTACCTCTGCTATATGGAGTGAATTAGCGAAATCGTATTTAGTTAAGTCTTTTCCGAAAAAGATTTTATCTTCTTGAGAAATTTTTTGGTTTCAAGATGGATTCCACTAAGGATCTAGATGAGAATTTAAATGAATTCAATAGGCTAGGATGAACATCATGTTGTGATCCTATTGATTTCACTTACTGATAGTTATAAGAAATTGAAATGTTTTTAAACATGGGAGAGAAAAGTTAATTGTTGATGTTGTTAGTAATTCTTTAAAATCAAAATAATTGGAGATGAAAATTGAAAATAAAAATTATGCTTATGCTGAAGGACTTGCTGTAAGAGGAATGAGTTTTACTAAGAATCATCATTTAAGCAAAATCAAAGGGGTAAAAGTATGAGTAAGTCCATATCTAAGTTAAACACTAGAAATAGAATGTGTTACTATTGTTAGAGAAAAATGGTATTTGATCAAAGACTGTTTTAAAAGAAAAAGTAAAAATAAAGATAAGGTTAAAAAAGATGATGATTCTACAGTAGTGAGTACTGAATCTGAAAATGGAGAAGTTTTAGCCATAGTTTCATATGAAATGAGTCAAGAATAAGTGCTTGACTATGGATGCACATACCATATGCATCTTAAAAGATAATGATTCACTGGTTATAAGATGATTGATGGAGGACATGTTTTGTTGGGAATAATGAGCCTTGCAATAGTCTTGGAAGTGAAAATATATTCATTAAGCTATCATATGGTACTGTGAGAGTTTTATCTAATGTGCGGCATGTACTTGACTTGCAAATGAATTTAATATCTCTTGGAGTTATGGATGATTTGGGTTATATTTCAAATTTGAAGGTGGAGGTCTTTGATAGTGATGAGAGGTATTGAAAATCAAGGATTATATGTTCTTAAAGACAAAACAATGACATGTTTTTCAGCCACAGTGTTCCAAAGTAGTCAAGATAAAACTTAACTTTGGCATAATAGAGAATTGGGCATATAAGTGAAAAAGGGTCTTCAAATTTAGGATACGCAAGGCTTATTTAGGAAAGATTGCAATAGCGCAATTAAGTTTTTTGTGCATCGTATACTTGAAAGCAACATAGATTGAGTTTCAAACTTGGAGTTCACAAGTGGCAAGCAATCAAGAACTATATTTAGGAGTGTTCATCGGCTTGAAACCTATTAAATTTGGAAATAACCAACCTGATCAAATTAGTAATCGGTTGATTTTTTCAATCCAAACCGAATCAATTTACGCATTAAATCTAATCCAATTAGTAATTAGATTGGATCGTTTTCAATAATCTATTTTAGCTTTGTATTTTAAAAAACAAAAACAAAAACAAAAAACAATTTTGATATTTTTAAGTTTTGGGGATTTTTAGTATAAAATCTCAGGGCGTGTTTGTTTGGTCGGATAAGGGAATTGGACTGGATTTCATATCCGGTCCTCTCCCTTATCCGACGTTTGGCGAGCGTCGGACTAGGTTTGAGAAATCCTGCTGCCGAATCCGGTCCTGTGACTTAAGCCTTCGGTCGAATCCTCCTCGCAGACACAAGATAAAGGAAGCGGACTCGGATAACTGCCAGCTGCCCCCCTCCAGCCGCGTCCTCAACTCGACTAGCTCATCATCTCTCTCGTTCGTCACTTTCCCTAAGCTTCTTCCTTTTCCCCTGTTCTGGACGCTTGCTTGCATTTCTTTTACCCTTTTCTTTGAATCAATCGCAACCTCTCTAACACCGAGCTCTCAGACAACAAATCAACTTAAAACCCCCCACCAAATATATATATATATATATATATATATATATTCTTCAATGTTCAAACCCAAAAATAATAAAAGCTTACAATTTTTCAAATTTGAAAAAAAAAAACAAATTAATAACAGGAACCCACAAGCCACAGATCTGAAAGTTAAGCTTTAGTAAGGCAATAAATGGAAGATAAAGCTATTTCAGTGGAAAAAGCAGTTGCATTTAATTGTCTTAACAGAGATTTTTTTTTTGATGGTACAGACAGCAAAATCCAACTATTCTAACAGTGAACAAGTTTCGATGACTAAGAGCTTGAAATAAATATGATATAGCCGTATGCAAATACAATCTGTTAGCAGAGAGTTTTTGCAGAAGAGTCGAGAGGAAGAAGAAGAAAAAAACAAGAGTGGAGGAGTGGCAGTTGTGTAATATTGAATAGATCTTCATCCGGTATGATATTGACAAAGAAGAGGGAAAGAGGAGGAGCGCGAGGATTTTGGGGAGACTGGAGACTTGGACCTCATCGAGTCTTTTTTTTATTAATATTTTCACATATACCAACCATACAGAAATAAATCAAAGAGAAATATTAATTGTACTTTTGGTATTTTTAATTTTAGAATATTACAATTTAACTTTTTCACATCACTAATTTTTTTTTTAAATGATCTATTCGTAGTCATGAGCCCAGAAATTATCTAATTAAAAAAATATTACAATATATTTTATATATCATGTATATTTAAATTAATAATTAAAATTACATTTTCTACTATAATCAAAAAAATATAAAATATATTGAAAAATTGAATTTTTATCCAGTCCAGTCCGAGACTGCACCAAACACAGTATATCAAATCCTGTGTTCTAATCCGGTCCTGCACCAAACACAGGACATGATTTGAGAAATCCAGTCCAGTCTTATCCAGTCCGATCCAATCATGCCAGCTATATCAGATCCAGTCCGATCCTGCGTACCAAACGGACTCTATAGGTTCTGAACTAGACAGACCCTCCTTAACCTTATAAATCCATTTACACCCTACCATTTTCTTACTCGAATGAGAAAAAACCAAAACCCATGTTCTGGTTTGGTGAAGAGATTTCATCTCTTCAGCCATAGCTTCCTTCCACTGCATAGACTGTTTAGAATTGATGGCTTCTATAAAGGACTTTGGTTCACTATCCACTAGGTCATTAAGGGTTACAAGGGCACAAGACATATACTCAGAATGAGCATATTTCTTATTTGGTTTAACTTTCCTCTTTGATCTATCCTTGGTAAGTAAGTATCCCGGATAGGCTAAATGACTAGAACTAGTCTCACTTAGGTTATCATGCCCTTGAAAACCTAAATCCATTTGAGTTTCCACACACTCAGAATCTGTGTTCTCAATCTCAGTAGGGTTACCTTTATTTAAGGTATTCTCACTCGGATTAGTTTGGGAAGTTTCACTCTCATCTTTCTTATCATTCTCCACCTCAGGGAATAACTCAAACTCTCTAAATTCTTTATCTAAAGACTCTAAAGACCCAGGCTGACTCTTTTCTTTGCAGGGCATAGACAATTCATTAAACACAACATCCCTACTTATTATAACCTTGAAACCATGTCCCTCTTTCATCCAAAGCCTATATCCTTTGACACCTATAGGATAATCTAAGAACACACACTTCACACTCCTAGGTTCTAGCTTACCCTCAAATTGGTGTGCACAAGCTGCACAACCAAACACCCTTAATCTACTAAAGTCTGGTCTCTTCCCAGACCAAACTTGCTCAGGAATATTAAAATTCAGCATAGTAGAAGAAGACAAATTCACAAGATAAGCAGCAGTCATTATAGCTTCACCCCAAAAAACAGTAGGCAAACCAGATGAAATCAGCATACATCTAACTTTATTTAATAAAGTTCTATTTAAAAAAAAAAATACTTGAATTTAAGTATTTTGTTTTGCAACATTTTATGCCAATTTAATCAAACTATAAACACAATGCTTCAATTCAAACTTAAAAAAAAAAATTAAATATAGAAGATCATTTACAAATAATTTAAAAAATATATTAAAATATAAATAATATTTGCGTGCAACGCACGCGCGAAGGCCTAGTATATATATATTTATAATTTTTGTTTGGAAGAATAAAAATGTCGCATGGATTTGTTGGCAATATAAATATGGGATACTAAATATTTGAATATGAGCAATCTAAAGCTTGCAATATTGAAGTGTTTATTATTGGAAAGAACATATCACCAAATTTTTGATGGTATATAGGGGTGTGCAAAAAAATCGACTAACCGATTAAAACAACCGATCTAATCCAATTCAACATGTTTGGATCAATTATTTTAATGTAATTGGATTGGATCGGTTTTGAAAAATCAAAAACTGAAATTCGGTTCGATTCGAGGTGTTAAAAACATATCCGATCAGATCCAATCCATACCGACTATTTTTTTTTACAAAACATATGGCAATTAGTTTAATATTATTGGTATGTAGGTTTTGTTATATTAGCTTAAATTTGGAGTTGGATTACTGGATTATTGGATTAGTGTAGTAATTTTGTTTTATTTTGTTTTAGTTTAATATGTTTATTTATCATGTTATTTTTTTAATCATTTATGTATTTGGTTTTGAAAAAAAAAATATAATTTTTTTATGGATTACTTAGTAGGCACTTTATATGTTAGGTTTTGAAAAAAAAAATATAATTTTTTAAACAAAATTTAAGCACAACAAATTTTTGGTACAAAAAATAGCTCAAATATCAAATATTCAAAGTAAAAAAAAAAACTCAAAAATTAAATTTTAAAAAGTTTTAAAAAATTAAATATAAATTAAAGCCAAACCGATCTAATCCAATTACTAATTGGATTGGATTGAATTGAATTTGGTTTAATGTATAGATCGGACCGGATCGAATTGAAAAAAAAAATTATCACTAATTGGATCGGATTGGTTTTTTCCAAAATAGATCGGATCCTAACCGATGCACACCCTATGTATATTTTTTTCGAAGAACAAAAAAAAATTGAAAGCTTTTTGAAGGCTTGGTTTGTTTTTAAGGAAGTTGTGTATAGAGTTTATTTGGAATAAGAAAAATCTAGGCAATTACGATGAAATATATCCGAAGCTAATTATATTGCTTTGAAATTTTATTTTCTCCAATTAAATTACAAAGCAAAATGGAGTAATGTTTGGACAAGAAAATTAATATTATTTAAGCTTAATTTAGAAAAATAGTATTTTTTCACATTGAAATTAATATAATTTAAGCTTGATTTTAAAAAATAATATTTATCCCACATTATTTGGAGATGATAAACATATAAAATTTCACAAATATAAATAGGCAGCTTAAAAATTGAAATAGGTACTAGTTGCACGATGAAAGCACTGGTTGAGCCATCTTCTTTGCTTCACCAACATTAAAAAATATCAATTGATCAACACACAATTACAATATGAATGAAATTTTAAAATCTTTTAATCTTAAAAGCGATTGTAACATTTTAATTATATTATTATCTATAATTAATATAATAATTAAAATTCTAACCAACACTTAGAATTAGGCCTGATAAAATGTTACACGACACGATAACAATGCATGATACAACACAATAATTTGCGAGTTTGAGTCCGCGATATCAGATTGGGTTGATATCAGTATCGCACGATAAAAAAACTGGTTGGAATGGGTTGGAACACATTAAGACAATATATCACGATAAAAAAAAATTAATTTAATTATTTTTTTATAGCTAACTTTTTACATTTTTTTTTAGAAAATATAAAATTCATATTTTATTTCATTGAAAAATGTTAACTTTTATATCTATTTATATATTGATATTTTGTTTTAGATTCTATCTTTTTTATTATTTATATTGGATGTACAATTTTAGTTTATTTATAATATTTTGAATATTTTTAAATTTATAATTGTAATGCATATTTTTTTTAGCCACGAGAAATATTTAATATAGCTTTAATTTGTAATATTTTACATATTTTGAATTCATAGTTATTAATTATGTTGAATTTTAGTATGCTAATATTTTTTTTTAAATGTTTAATATATCATTTGAATATGTATTTAGGCCTAATAAACACGAATTAAACACGACACAAATACGGAACGATACGACACGAACACGACACAAATGCTCAATGGATTAAGTTCGGATGAAAAAAATTTAATACGAAATGATACGCCACAAATACAATTCAGCATGACACATTGTCAAACCTATTTAGAATCATTGCTACCATTAGTCTTCGAATAAAATAAAATAAAATGTAAAAGGGGTTATAATTTCATTAATAATAAATACGGGCCAGTTACGAAGTTTAAGCTGAACATATATCAGATACTATAAAAAAGAAAAAGTGCACATTCTCACCGAATCTGCCTAATAATCTTGCTTGAGATATGCATGAAATATTTTTTTAAATTCAAAATTTAAACAATTTTCTTTTTCTTCTCTAATTAAACAAAAAAAAAATCATTAAATTTATAGAATAAATGGGCAGTAATACTCATACATACAAAACTATAACAGAGCAAAGAGAAAACAGAGATAACTTGAGAAAAAAACTGAAGAACATTAACTCACAATATTTAGTTTTGTGATTTTAAATTAATAGGCATAAATATTATCAATAACACAAGTAGAAAAAAATTATACATTCATATCTAAATTAAAAAGTCCAGTGTTAAGAGCAGATAACAGAAGCATACGTAGTTATAGTTGTACATTTCTCTAGTGGTTACCTCCACAATGCTTCACAAACCAGTTATGTTTCTGAGTGGTGAACCAGTAGCCAATACCAACTCCAACTGCTATCCCAGTTGAATATCCCACCATAACAGCTCTCCATTCCAACTCAAACTGTGAGCCTTCATCTTCTTCAACTGCTGTAGATGTTGGGGAGTTCTCTGACCCCTCACACCCTCTCAAAATTTGCTTTCCACATAATCCTAGATTCCCATCAAACGAACCGGGCCCGAATGTGTCAAACTGTTCCCCATTTGGTATGCTTCCTCTAAGATGATTGTAGGACACGTCGAAGGAAGAAAGCCATTTGAGCTGTTTTAGTTCTTGAGGAATCCCCCCTGAAAGCTCATTGTGGGAAAGGTCCAATGATTCCAACATTGTTATGTTCCCCAACGATGGTTCGATATGACCAGTGAGAATGTTATTGGAAAGGTTGAGTGAACGTAGATCCTGAAGATTGCCAATGCACTCAGGAATATCACCATCCAATCTGTTGCTTGAAAGATCAATGAAAGTGAGGACTTCATTGATCTTGTCATATTGTGTCTCTGTGCCTTTGTTCATCAGTTTAAAGGAGTAATGGAAATCACTAATCCACCCACAGCTCTCCATTTGCAGTGACTCTCGTGCTTTCATGTATGCTAACCCCTCGGTGTCAACAAGTTTCATGGCATTCCAACTTTTGAAATAGCTAGAAGGCAAAGCTCCAGAAAAATCATTGTGAGAGAGATCAATGATTTGCAAACCAGGAAAACCGAAACTGTTTGTTTCAAATTCAGGGCTCCCTATTGCACCATGGAATAGATTAGCATGCAGAATAAGAACTTTCAAGTTGGGAAGATTTCCCAACCAGAAAGGAAAAGTGTCGTTGATCTGATTGCTGCTGAGGTCAACATACTCTAGCATTGCGCAGTTTGCAAGTGACCTTGGAATCTGACCCTCAAATTGGTTTTGGCTTAAATCGAACATTTTCAAATGGCTTTGCACTGTGAATGTCAATGGAATGGTTCCGTAGAAATGGTTCTTTCTTAGCTTCAAATAAGACAGAGAATTGCTAAAGTTGTTCAAACATGAAGGAAGGAGGCCACTCAAGTTGTTATAAGACAGATCGAGAGTGTCGAGCAGATTCAGGCTGCAAATCGATTTTGGAATCTCTCCAGTTAGTTGATTGTTATTGAGCAAGTAAACTTTGGTGGATGGTGGAGGAACTGGGATTGATCCATGCAGGTTGTTGAATCCAAGGTTCATTACTACTACAGCTGACCAGGGAAGAAAACGTGGAAACTGTTCGAAGCCTGTTAAAGAGTTGTGGCCAAGGTCCAGATACTGCAAGGATTCTTTGCTGATATTCAAAATCCATTTCGGTATCAAACCATGAAAGCTGTTGTTTGACAAGTCAAGCCACGACAGTTCGTTTTGGTTCTGCAGAAAACTTGGGAACTCAGTTAAATTGCATGAACCAAAACCTAGAACTTGAAACTTCTGAACAAAATTCGAACTGGGTTTCAAAATCAAGTTGTTGGATGACAGAACAAGGCGAGTTAAGTTCCTGAGATTTAGAAACATGTCCATGTCCACTGTTCCTGCAAAATTGTTTGCAGCAAGGTCAAGATACTCAAGATTCCTGAGTTCAGAGATGGTGGTTGGAATCGATCCATTAAATCTATTGGATGAAAGGTACAGCTTTGTCAAGCTTTTCAGTTTCATGAGCCAAGGTTGGATCTCACCGGTTAATTGATTGTCGGACAACTGCAGATAAGACAGTTGTGTCAAGTTGGCAAAAGAAGATGGGATTTCACCATATAACCTCATCCCTCGGCAACGCAGATCTTCGAGGTTCCTTAGCTTTCCAACCCAAGACAATGTCCCAGGATCAAAATTATTAGCCGAAAGAACCAGAACAACCAACTTGGTAAGGTTTGACAAGGAATAATCCACTTTCCCAGTAAATTTGTTATTTGAAAGATACAAATCAGTGAGAAATGTAAGGTTGCTAAATGAAGATGGAATGGACCCTGAAAAGTTGCAGAAGCTAATATCCAATTCATATAGAGAATTTAGGTTCCCCACTGAAGCAGGTAGGTCACCAGAGAAACTTGTACCGCTTAGCCTCAATGACATTAGGGGACTGCTAGAGTGAAATTCTGGGATAAACCCAGTGAGATTTTGATTGTCCTGAACACTAAAAAACTTTAAGTTGGGTAGATGAAAAATCCCATTTGGGAATTCACCAATCAGCCCACAGTTTCCTAGAGAGAGAGTTGTCAAAGAAGACAAATTGGCCAGGGTTTCAGGTAACTTTGATGATACATTTACATTATCTAGAAAAAGATGTTCCAAGCTTGTTAAGTTTGTGACTAAACTTCTCAAAATGGGATTTGACAGGGACAGCACTTTTTCTCCAGGTAATAAATTTTCTAAATTGCAAGAAAGATCAAGAACAGATAAGTTTGATAGCTGCGAAAGCTGTGAAGGAATTTGACCGGCAAAGAAAGAATCGGAGAGTCTGAGAGAAGTTAACCTTGAGAGATTGGAAATTGCAGATGGGATTTCTGAATGGCTGAAATCATTGTAGGAAAGATCCAGCTTCTGGAGATGAACAAGTTTGAAAAGACTGTTGCTCGAGTTGATAGAACCAGTGAGACAACTGCTATTGAGGTTCAGAGCAACTACATGGCCACTTGTTTCATCACATTCGACACCATCCCAAGTGCAACAATCTCCACCTTTTCCATGGAGTTTCCATGATTCAACTTTTGGATAACCAAAAGGGCCTCTACAAGCAGTCCTGCTACTGATGAGGCTTCCTTTGAACTGTAACAAAGCTAAGCTCTCTTTGCTATGGCAAACGGGTCGGACGGAGGAAGAAATTTCATCAGCATGCAGAAGATGAAATAAAGAGAGTAAGATCAATGGAAACATCAGAAACATGAAAGGAAAAAGTGGCACTTTCATGATTTTCGTTTAGCTACTGCGTACTCATGGAACTGGAAAGTTGAGATATTTTTATACATACATTCATTTTGTGTGGGTTGGAAAAGATAAATAAAATCACATATCGCTTGCTTACTTTTAAGTCTTCTTGGATAGTGATCAAAGTCAAGCCACCTTTGCCCCATTTTCCAAGGAAACTTGTAGTCAGATTCTATGATCCCCAGTGCTGAAATAAGTGGTACCGTTATCAAAACCTGTCTTCATCAATTCATGCAAGCTGTTAAAAGTGAACCTTAACCACTGATCTCATTAACAGCTTGTACATCTGATAATTTATTATTTTTTGCTTTTTTTTTTTACAGTGAATTCAAAATGAAATCATTTTTGGAAAATACAGACTTTCTCCAACCAAGTTTCAATGTTTACTCTTTTTTTGATAGAATTTAATGCTTTACTTAATGCAGATCGATGTCACAAACATAAAAGATATTTGAAGAGTCCAAGTAGAATCAATAATGAACTTTATTTCGTATATAAGTGATTCACCAATTCTAGATGAATAATTTATTGAATTGAAACTAAATTTGATGCTCCTTAGCTCGTCAGCTGAGATTTAGTACTAGCAGAATCGTCTGTTGGGGTCCTCGAGATCAACACAGACCTTCAATACTCCATTAATTTTTTATTCGAGCAAGAACAATATTAACTAGGATAAATTACATTTACCTCTTTTCAAGTTTATTAATATTAGAAACAAGTTTTCAGATTTGCAAAATTACACGTACTTTCTTACTCAATTTCTGTTAAAGTTAACCAGAGAAAGGTAATTTTATCTTTTCATTTAGCATATGACATGTATTAAAAAACGTGATTTTATTAATTTTTTGGTTTAAATGTATTTTATTACTTTTTAAAATTGAATTTGTTCACTTAGGGGTCTCTATAATTAATTTGTGTAATTGATACCTTCTAAATTGAAAAAAATTGTACATTTGTCCAATATAGTTGAAATTGACAACAAANTTTGTGCAATTGATACCTTCTAAATTGAAAAAAGTTGTACATTTGTCCAATATAGTTGAAATTGACAACAAAAAGTTCCACATTTGTCCAATTTAGTTAAAATTGACAAATTCTATCAATTTAAAATTAACTTATGACCCTCAAAATTATTATTTTTATTTTTTCATATACCAAAAATTTAAAAAAAAAATTAAAACATGAAAAAAAAATTTAAAATTCATTTATAGTTTTTTTTTTCTCTTTTTTAATTTTTATTTTAAGTTTTTGGTAAAATTAAAAATGAAAAAAATAATTTTGAAGATCATATATTAATTTTAAGTTGATAGAATTTGTCAATTTTAACTAAATTAGACAAATATACAACTTTTTTTTTTTTTAATTTCAACTATAATGGACAAATGTGTAACTTTTTTCAATTTAGAAGGTATCAATTGCACAAATTAATTGTAGAAACCCCTAAGTGAACAAATTCAATTTGAGAATGAAATAAAATGCATTTAATCCTAATTTTTTTAATAAAATTCGAAGAAAAACTTTTTTTCTCTCTCTCTTTTTTTTTTATTATTCTTTCTTCTCCGATCATCTTCTCTCTTTTTTCTTTCCCTTACTTATTCTAATTTTTTTCTTATTTTTTTTTTTCTTTCTTACACAGAGACATATTTCCTCCTCTTTTTTTTCTTGGTGGATTTCCTTTAACGATTTTTGGTTATGTTTCTCCCATCAACTATGCTAAAAAAGCACTATTGAGATGAGAGAGAATGGTTGAAGCGGTATTATGGTATTTTCATTTACTATAAAAGAGATATGTATCATTTTTTAAACTTGAAAAACTGTTTGTAATATTAGGAAACTTAAAATATATAGCCAATTAAGCTAAATCACCTGTACCATTAGCTGCTACAAACTCTTGCAGATGTCCATTTCGAATCAAATCTTTAATTTTCATGTTCAGGTACAAATATTTCTCAGCAGTGACCATGGTCAGTTTTCGGATCTGACAAAAGTTTGTTCGACAAATGTAGCAAGTTTTGATTCTTGTTTGGGTATTTTTGAGAACCAAATGTAGCAGGCATTGTAAAATTTATAGTGAATAAATTTTGACTAATTTCTATTTCTGTCATTCAAGTTGTGCCGAATTGGTGCATGGGTGTCTCTGTCTTTGTTGTCCTGCGGAAATTAGGGTTTCTTTTGTATGCTACTGGTTTCGATCTGCTTGACTATACATTTAACATAAGAAAGCCCGTGTTTGGTACTCTCTCTCTCACACATAGGAACGGAAACGGTGCGGGTTTTATCCGAACCCGATAAACTCTAACCCGAGCCCGAAAACGGTTTTATTTAAACAGGTATACCCAACCCCGAATCCGCCTGGTACATGGGTACTAAAAACCGACCCAAAACCAAAAAAAACCCGACCAGTTTTTCAAAGGTTGGAAAATCCGGTGACGTGTCTTTTCTTCTCCACTTCTCAGTGCAGATTCTTCCACTGCTTCCCTCTCTGCACAAGGTTAGTGGGTATCCACGATTCCTTTGTTCTTCGTTAAATTATTATTTGATTAAAAGTTTTCTTAGCTATTTGCCCCCTATTTGAATGTATGCAGCAATATTTGATACCAGTAATTAACTTGGGTTATCTCAGACTCTGTAATTTCGGTTTGTTTACAAAAAAAAGGAAGCAGAGAATCCGAGTATGAAAAATATCTCATTCCGTCAATTTTCAACTTCGTTCAGTTCAAGTGTGAAACAGTCTGTGTTTGAACCAAGAGTTACAGGGATTTTGGGGAGGAGGAGCTGGAAACCTCTTCCAATACCCCACAGAACAGTTCCTGAACCCAAAGGGCAAGACTTTGATTTTGTTAATGTTGCACACAGCCATCTGATTCATTCTGATTGGGCTAAGCTGGATTTGCTATCCAGTGGCTTGACGCCATTCAGAGTGAAACATATATTGCTGAAGATTCAGAAGGACCATGTTCTTTCACTGGAGTTTTTCAAATGGATTGGAATTAAAAAGCATGGTATGCATACCCTTGAAACTCATTCAATGATCCTCCACATTCTCACTAGAAACCGGAAATTCAAATCCGCACAATCAATTTTGAGGACCATTTTTGTATCATCTTCGATAGATTTACCTACTAAGCTGTTTGATGAAATATTGTATTCCTACCGCATATGTGATTCTTCTCCTCTTGTCTTTGACTCCCTTTTCAAGACTTTTGCTCATATGAGAAAATTCAGGAATGCCAGTGACACTTTTTCTAGAATGAAGGATTACGGGTTTTTGCCTACAGTTGAGTCCTGCAATGCATATATAAGCTCGTTGCTTGATTTCGATAGAGTTGATATTACATTGGCATTCTATAAAGAAATGCAGCGTCATCGGATTTCCCCAAACGTTTATACTCTTAATATGGTGATATGTGCTTATTGTAGATCAGGAAAGTTGGATAAGGCTCTTGAAGTTTTTAGGGAGATGGAAAGCATGGGTTGCAGCCCTAATGTCGCCTCTTATAATACACTGATTGCAGGATACTGTAACAAAGGCCTTCTAAGCTTTGCTGTGAAGCTTAAAAGCTTGATGGGGAAGAATGGGATACTCCCAGATGTGGTAACTTTTAACACCCTTATAAATGGATTTTGCAAGGAAGGGAAGGTACATGAAGCAAATAAATATTTCGGTGAGATGAAATCCATAAATGTTGCTCCTAATACTGTAACCTACAATACTTTGATAAATGGGTACAGTCAAGGAGGTAATAGTGAGATTGGTGATAAGCTTTATGAGGAGATGACAAAGAATCATGTTAAGGCTGACATCCTAACATATAATGCCTTGATTTTGGGACTATGCAAGAATGGTAAAACAAAGAAAGCTGCATATCTGGTAAAAGAACTTGATAAGAAGAACTTGGTACCAAGTGCATCTACTTTTTCTGCCCTCATTAATGGGCAATGTGCAAGGAAGAACTCTGATCGTGCCTTTCAGCTTTATAAAAGCATGGTAAAGACTGGTTACCATCCAGATGAACATACTTTTGGGATGTTGATATCTACATTCTGCAAAAATGAAGATTTTGATGGAGCAGTCCAAGCCTTGAGAGAAATGTTTGATATATTAATGGTTCCTGATTTGGGTATGTTAATTCAACTATGTGAAGGACTTTGCCGGAGTAAGAAACAAAAGTTGGTAATGTCGTTATGCAGTGAGATGGAAACTAGACGTCTTATGCCTGAAGGCTTTGACATAGCCAAAATTATCGGTCCTTGAACCGTGAATGATAATAAAGCATTTAATGTTATCTTATAAGGTTTGCATACTTGCTCTCAAATTGAGCGTTTAATCTAAAAAGACATTAAGCAAATACATTGCTCTCAAATTGGGAGCAAAATTCATGCTGATTCTGTAAAAAAGCCTTTTCTTATCAGCAATTTATGTTTGAAATTGGAGTGCAGAATATTTTCTTCTGTTTTTTTTTTTTTTTTTTTTTTTTTTTTTGGTGGTTTTTCCAAGTTGCATNTTTTTTTTTCTTTTTGGTGGTTTTTCCAAGTTGCATTCAAGTTTTAATAACTTGTTCATCCATATTCATTTAAAAACTAGAAAAGCCTTTTCCTGCACAATCTCGAGCAATCAGTAATAGAAATGATGGCAGATGAAAGGAACAACTCATCTGGAAGATAACAACTTCCCATTTTTTAACGCAGCCCTAAATCTCATCTTCTTATCTTTATTAATCATAGAAAAGCCTTTTCCTGCACAATCTCGAGTAATCACTCATAGAGATGATGGCAAATAAAAGGAACAAAGAATCTGGAAGATAACACCTTCCCATTTTTTAACGCAGCCCTAAATCTCATTTTCTTATCTTTGTCGATCATGCCAACATTTGTTTACACAATCTCAACCATATTCAAATACATAATCTCCGTTCCTCATATTGTTGATGACCATATCTGAATTGAAATTCAAGCTCATTAACTTCATGCAACCAACACTTCCATAAAAAGTCCTTTTGAAGCCCCTATGAATTTTAATAACAACATTTAAATGTCATCACCGCCTTAAAAACTTCTTTAAAGTATGCTCTGTCTCAAGTGAAAATAAATATTTGCAATGTCAACTGATATGCCAGCAGTGATACTATCGATGTTAAAACAAATAGATTTCAATTTCTTTTCGCTGTCATTGAAAGATATCAGAATACAATTATCATATAACTATTTCATATCTAAATTGACCAAAATTTTGAAGGTTGATATAATGTCATGATTCATTTTCTCGAGCTTCAGCGGCAGCTATCTCAGAATCCAACTGGTTTAGTAGCTGCTCACTTACATGTTTTGCAACTGATATCATGTCAAGAATGATGCTTGGATCTACACCAGCACCGCCTCGTTTTGTCAACCCACAAATGTGCCCTTGCCTATTCACAGAAATAGAAACAGCCGAGCTCATTTGAGATTCCTCTTCTGCAGTGGCATCCACTATATAGTGCCTACCCACCTACGAAACAAATTGGAGAACTTAAGAGCTAGAGACAATGGATGATTGCAGAATGCAAAAGCCAGATAAATTTATGTTACCTTTGTCAATGTAATTATGACTGGGACCCCAGATGTGTCGAATTGCAAAAATTCTTCATCGCTTATGTCAATCTCTGGTTCCTCATCACCTGAGGCACTGGCTGCAACATTAACCCTTGGGATGCCTGTATTGCTCAAAGCAGCCTTTGGGAACATCAATCTTAGTTTGTTTGTTTGTTTTTTTTCTTTTTTCAGAGAATATAAAAAAGGAAGGGAGAGTATAAGAAGACGATGATATTAACGGCGAGGTAACGTTATAGTTTAGTTTCAGCTCCCAGGAAACTAAGAAATAAATGAATTGATGCAAATACTGTGAGATTATCAATCGTCAAATTTTCTGAATCCATCATGAAGGAGTAGATAGAGGAGAGCTGCAAAACTTATTTAACATCATGTCTCTAATGAGAATCAGTCAAACAAGGAAAGGTCTGGAACAAATATTTTTTCTTACAGTTCAATAATTTTGTTTTGATAAGCTATTCAGAACATGCTATGGCTTATTTGATTGCTAGTTTTAATCAATAGCCAGCGAATTCCATTTTGACCTATCCAGTTTAATTGCATAAAGAAAAATAATGTGTAAATACAAAAAACGATAAGAAACTACCTTAATAGCAGCACCTAGGGCATCTAGCAGATTTCCATCTGAACTAACAACAAGGCCATCAATGTAAAGATCCCAACAAATCTTTCCTTCCACAACTACTAAAGATGAGAGGGAAATTCCAGCACCTGAGGACAAATTACTAAAACCTCTAAATAAAATCAACACGAGCACAAACAGATAAATGAAAATACATAATTATTTATACATATTTTCAAGTGAAAAATGCACATGCTAAAAAGGCAATTTTATGGTCACTTTCTCAGTGTAACGAGAATAACCTGCTCCACTTTTACCACCCAATAGACATCGTTGAAGAGCAACTGAGAGTTCCATTGACAACTCCTCACCCCCTCTACCCTGTGGACATGTGTTAAACATTAGTTTATACAGAATTAATTAATAAAAGAGTAGTACCCGGAAGTCACAAAATTTATATCCATCCTTTGAAATGCGCTGCTATAAAGACACAAATTTCTTTTAACTGCATAATGAGGAATTGGCTCCAAACAGGTTTCATGTGCAGGAGAAGCTAAACTTCATAATATGTTTTACCAGAACTCTTTATTGACAACATTTTCTAACAACTAATATAATAATTCTTCAATCAATAGCAATGAAAAGGGTGTCCATATAACCTCAACATACATATTAGAAGTAGAACAGATGAAGCATACAACCTCGAAAACTGGTGCTGCAGTTGGGCTGCAATCAACATGTATAGCGACCTTTCCTCTATCAGGTTGTAATGGATTTGGCTTTCCAAGCTCAGCCTGCATTTTGTAGTAATTAATATGCAAAGTCAATAAAACTAACCAGGGAAAGAGTGCAAGACCAAGACCATAAAGATACCTTCACACTGGCAATAACATCTGTTGCACCCAGCCTGACCCTTGCTGAACCATTTGCCTGCAACAAGGCCATGAAAATCAGGATTACATCAAAAGTAGTAAAAGTTCAAGTGGTCAGCCAAAAAACCACTAAACTATTAAAAATCATCAACGCCATAATGTACCTGAGGAATTACTCCAGTTTCAACATAGATGGGCCGGTAAGTTAATCTTTTCCGACCGTCAGAACGAAGGTCTTGAGCAATACCACCTTGTATGAAATGCTTTTCTCCTACAGATAGTTCCACCATTTCTGAACAAACTAAACAATGAATACCAACAAATATCGTTTCGAGTCTGACCGGGCTGGTGTTTGCTGTGCGGCTGAAGAGGGTGGCGTCCGGGCTTGCTTGCTGCTGCCGACTGCCCAGCCTGAACTGAAGGGAAGGGGGGGAGGGGGAGGCCAAACTTATAATTTTAGGGCTTTTTCATTTTCGTGTTATTAAAAAAAAAAGTTTAATTTCAAATAGGTTTCGCTTTTATATCTGCAGCTTCTTAAATATATATTAGTCAATTATTATTGAAAAAAATATTTATATTTTAAATTAAAAATATCATAGTAACGGTATAATTTAAACTAAATTTTAAAAATTATAGTTAAAATTAACTGTAAAAAATTAAAAATAATTTTTTTAATTTTAAAGCTTTTTCATTTTAGTTTATTTTATTTTTTTAAATTGTAAAATATTAGTATTTTAGTATCAACGTTTAGTTGAATAGAAAAGGCTTACATATTTTAAATATAAAATTTAAAGTTTAAATTTTATGTGAATAAAAAAGCTCTTTTTAATTAGACATGATCATAGTTCCGCATGAAATTAAGACAGCTATTTTGGTAATACTATGGATAAATTCAAAAAAAAATGTTAATATTTTAGTGTTTAATTTGATTGATTCCTGAATGATCATGCACCGAGATTAAATTTTAAGCTGCTACTTCATTATCTATTTAAGGCCCCTCTTAAGATTAAACTCATTATATAGTTCCATTAGTGCTTTAAAAACTCACAAGGGCATTTCTTCAAGCATGATTAAAACTATAGAACCGCTGAGCAGGCAGAGGGTTATGCTAATCCAGCATAGGCTACACAAACAACAGCTTCTAGAGGCTATAATCAGGGGATCTTGCTTCACCAATTTTCATAAACGATTTCAAACTAACCCATCCCTTCAAGCCTCCTCCTAAACTAACGCCAATTGCTCGAACACCAAAAACAGACTAACATGAACTTAAAAATGTGTCCAAAAACTTAACCAAGCTGTGTTAAAGTCTTTATGAAACAAAGACAAAATGCGATGTGCAATTCTACTGGCGTTCTTTGACAAAAAGTTGCAAGTATGTTGTCCTAATGGAGCATGAGAAAAAAAACATTACTGAAATTTAACAAATCTCAATCTTTAAAATTCCTCAAAAAAAATAAAATAATAATAATAATAATTAAATAAGAAAAACTAAAAACGTGAACTTCATTGTTGAAGTGGCCCTTCAAAACTAAATTTCAAACCAAACCCAGAAAGAAACCGACTCTTACATTTAATTGCTTCCGAAAGAATGAGACAGCAAGGTACCAACGAAATACACTGAGCAAGTGGGCAGGACCGGCGGTGAGGAAGCAAGTGTGGCTTGGTTCTCCAATGTAGGTTTTGACGAGGTTGACATTCAATGGAAACCCACCGTTGATTTCGCAGCCCATTAAATCTAACGGCTAGTATCCGTTGTGTCCATTTATTTTTCACCGTTATGGGAATTTTGTTTACGTGGCACAAGCACAGGCGTTATCGAGGGTAGGAACTGAACCAGAACAAGAAGCTTACTCCGGCCCACGAAATCGTTTGCCGCGAAAAATCAGGGTTAATAGGGTTTTCTATTTATTTTCTGTTCTTTTAATTTTCTTTCAATTCTGAAATTACTGATAGAATTCAACAAAAAATGGGTCGGTCTCGAGCTGTGTCGCGAGCTGCTGACGACGATCCTAACCAGAGGTCCGTAAAATTGTAACCCTCATTTGTGCTATAATTCAAGCTCTTCAAGACTCTTTACGATTGCTATTATAGACTCAATGAGAAAGACCCAACTTTTAATCTTATTAAAGATTTAATCTTTTCTCGAATTTAAACTTGTTTCTTTTTTCCCATGAAATGTTGTGGTTTTGTTGAAATTTCCCAACAGATCGAAAAGAAAAAGACCCGCATCTGGTACAGAGCCTATAGAGACCACATATTACAATACAGTGCTAGGGCAAGGAAATAGCGAACCCAAAGGCGCTCTTTACCATTGTAATTACTGTAACAAAGATATCTCAGGGAAGANTTAAATAAGAAAAACTAAAAACGTGAACTTCATTGTTGAAGTGGCCCTTCAAAACTAAATTTCAAACCAAACCCAGAAAGAAACCGACTCTTACATTTTAATGCTTCCGAAAGAATGAGACAGCAAGGTACCAACGAAATACACTGAGCAAGTGGGCAGGACCGGCGGTGAGGAAGCAAGTGTGGCTTGGTTCTCCAATGTAGGTTTTGACGAGGTTGACATTCAATGGAAACCCACCGTTGATTTCGCAGCCCATTAAATCTAACGGCTAGTATCCGTTGTGTCCATTTATTTTTCACCGTTATGGGAATTTTGTTTACGTGGCACAAGCACAGGCGTTATCGAGGGTAGGAACTGAACCAGAACAAGAAGCTTACTCCGGCCCACGAAATCGTTTGCCGTGAAAAATCAGGGTTAATAGGGTTTTCTATTTATTTTCTGTTCTTTTAATTTTCTTTCTATTCTGAAATTACTGATAGAATTCAACAAAAAATGGGTCGGTCTCGAGCTGTGTCGCGAGCTGCTGACGACGATCCTAACCAGAGGTCCGTAAAATTGTAACCCTCATTTGTGCTATAATTCAAGCTCTTCAAGACTCTTTACGATTGCTATTATAGACTCAATGAGAAAGACCCAACTTTTAATCTTATTAAAGATTTAATCTTTTCTCGAATTTAAACTTGTTTCTTTTTTCCCATGAAATGTTGTGGTTTTGTTGAAATTTCCCAACAGATCGAAAAGAAAAAGACCCGCATCTGGTACAGAGCCTATAGAGACCACATATTACAATACAGTGCTAGGGCAAGGAAATAGCGAACCCAAAGGCGCTCTTTACCATTGTAATTACTGTAACAAAGATATCTCAGGGAAGATTCGGATTAAGTGTGTAATATGCCCAGATTTTGATCTTTGTATTGAATGCTTTTCTGTTGGAGCTGAAGTGACCCCTCACAATAGCAAGCATCCATATAGGGTTATGGTTAGTGAATTGATTTAGTGTTTTAACTTTCATTTTATTATTATTCTCACTGCCAAATTTAAAAATGAGTCTGTTTTGCTGAAATATCAATTTAGTGATCATTGAGAGCTAGTAAATAGTTTAAGTATTTTTTAAGAGATTTTTTTTGCATCAAATTTTTTATTTCTGCTGTTTGAATTTTCTTTTGGAAATATCACAATTGAGAAGAAAGATGATTTGGTTCACAACAGGACAATTTGGCTTTTCCACTTATATGTCCAGATTGGAATGCCGATGAAGAATCATTACTTCTGGAGGTATTTCTGTTTTCTTGTTACATGTTGCTTATTTCTTAATCCTTTTTGTTTTATTACTTTTCTCCTCTTTTTTGTTTTCTTTTTTATTTTTTTATGTTGATTTCTGTTTTTTATTGTATCTCTTAGCAATTTGTTCTGTGTATGAACCTCTTGAACTCTTTAGGGTATTGAAATGTATGGATTTGGGAATTGGTCTGAAGTTGCGGAACATGTTGGAACAAAAACCAAAGCACAGTGTATTAACCACTATAATGCTATATACATGAACTCCCACTTCTTTCCCCTCCCGGTAAGACCAATGTCAAAACACGAGCGCCCACACTCACACACACACAAACACTCTTTGCTCTACTAACTGTTTTTATGATTTTTCTGCCTAGGACTTGTCCCATGTTATGGGAAAGAGCAGGGAGGAGCTTCTTTCCATGGCCAAAGAAGTGAAGAAAGGTTAGTTTGCCTTTGATTTCATCCTTGATTATTTTTTGCTCCATACATGATAACCTTGTAATTTTCAGGCCAAACAGTTTAAAATTTAGGGAAGAAACAAGCAATAACTATTTCTTGCTATATTCATATTGCATTTTTTTGGGTTACTTATTTTATAGATACCATGAAATAGCCTAAATATAATATATTCACTGTTCTTGTTGCTGAAAAATCATGTTTTTATTTCTATGCACACCATCATTATTCTTTACTATTTATTATTTATGAAATAATGTATAAAATTATGTGGATTAATTTTCTCATTATAACCCTTTTTTTTTTCCTTTTCACCACAGAAGTTCCAATGTTTGGGGAGGTTCCAGTGGAAGTAGAGTCCCCCTTCTCAGCAAGATCCAAGTATATCTCTATCCATTATTTTATGTATTCTTGGTTTGAATGCAGTTGCTTATTTTTATTTTTATTTTTTTGGATGTTCACAATTAGATATGATGAATCAAGAAAAGGTCCAATTGCTCAATCTTCAGCTCACTCAACTTCTGGTACAAAAACCAATATTCTCTAGACAATGTTTGCTCATGGGGATTTCTGTTGATTATATTCTGTATAAAACTGACAAAGCATGTCATCATTTTGAAATCAGAGGTAGGTACAGGTTCAGTCTTGGGTGAAGTGAAGATGACATCTAAAAAAACCCAGATCAATGTTGAAGTTAAAGCAGAAGGTTTGCCTTCTTAATTACATTTTACGTTATGGTCATTGCTTAGCTAATGCACTTTACCTTGGGTTGATTCTTATGGCTCCAAAATAAGTGCAACACATTGGAATGTGGCATTTATCTAGAATTTTGATATATGTTATACTAGTTGTAAGAAGCTAGCTTGAGCATGTCATAACTTGCTATATAGGGCATTGTTTATTCTTTGTTAAGTCTTTTTTTGGATTGAGTTGAGTTCATTTGAAATTTAATATTTTATAAAAGTAAAAAGATATAAATTTTTTGTTGTATAGAATCATTCATTTACGTATTAAAAAGAAACAAATAAAAACATAAAAAACGAAAAGGATGATATTAGCATTGCATGAATGAATTGGTAAACAAGCCACAAGATCTAATAAAAAAATTTAATTTAGATTCTTTTGCAGAATCACAGGTGGAAACTCAGGTGGACAGGAGTATTGGAGAGAAAAAACCTCGGTTACCAGGCGATGAGAAACCTTCGATGATGGAGTTGAGTGGCTACAATTTCAAGAGGCAGGAGTTTGAAATTGAATACGACAATGATGCAGAGCAGTTGTTGGCAGATATGGACTTCAAGGATTCTGACACCAGTGCTGACCATGAATTGAAACTACAAGTACTGCATATTTACTCAAAAAGGTTATTCAAACGAACGCTTGCGAAACACTGACAGATCTAAGGCTGATTATCAGCATAAATTTTTTAGCAAAAATCTTAAAAGGGGGGATTGTAATTTGCCTTGGGTTAAAATCTTATTAACATACTGATGGAGCGACTCTAATCTTCATCGGTCCACTGTCCTAATAGACACGCATATATAGCACATGCATTTTGGAGTATGCACTCTGGAATTTTGGATATCTTGTTCTGTCCATCGTGTGCTTTCATTCCGGTGATCGGAATTGTTTGTTTTAGTAGAATTAACTCTTTATGTGAATTTTTGTGATGATTCATCAAGCTCTTGGATTTCTAAAGAAATACTGCAAACCTTTACAGGCTTGATGAGAGGAAACGCAGGAAAGACTTCATATTGGAAAGAAATCTGCTTTATCCTGACCATTTTGAGAAAAACCTCTCACCGGAAGAGAAGGAGATATATCAGCGGTTTAAGGTTTTCATGCGGTTCCACTCAAAAGAACAACATGAGGAATTTCTTAAGAACATTATCGAGGAGCATCGAATTGTCAAAAGGATACAAGATCTTCAGGTGTGATGCATGCAGCACTTGACCTCCTTGTATTTTAGTTAAGTTATTAGTTAATATAGAGTCAAAATATATATACTATTACTATGTCGTTTGGGCATGCTCTCGTTGCTAAAATACTGCAGCACTCACCTAACTACAATTTTTGCAGCAAGCTCGAGCTGCTGGTTGCCGAACAGCTAACGATGCAAACAGGTTCATTGAACAGAATATGAAGAAGGAAACCGAAGAAGGTGCACTTAGAATTAAGGAGAGTTCTCAGGCTGGTACTAGTGGTAAAGGTTTGCAAAAGCCAAATCATGTCAAAGGAGAAGAAGATTGCAACAGCCGTCATGGACTTGCCAGAGGATCCACAAATCTAAATCTTGGCAGCAAGGAAGAAACTTCAAGAACACAACCTATTATTGGAATCTCCTTGGACAATTGGGACATCACTGGGTTACTGGGGTCTGAATTACTCTCTGATACTGTAAGATTATCATATCATTACTCAATCTCTATTTGCTTGGATGGATTTGTAGTTCACAGTATCTTGTATATTTCTGTATTATAATCTCTCTTGATCTCATCATATGCAGGAGAAACAACTTTGCAATGAGATACGAATTCTGCCTTCGCATTATCTCAACATGCTGCAGACCATGTCTACAGAGATGGGGAAAGGCAATCTGACTAAGAAATCTGATGCTCACAGCCTCTTCAAGGTGGAACCCAGCAAAGTTGATAAGGTTTACGATATGATTATGAACAAGGGAATAACAACGTCATCATGATTGTTGCATTTTTCTTTCTTGAAATTTTAGTTGGAAATAAGAAAGGGAAAAAAAAGATTCTACAAACTTTTGTAATTGCAAGCATATAAAAATTGAAGAAACCCATTTTGTGTTTACTGCTTGAAATTATTGAGTGCTCCTTTCTTTTTTAGGTTTTCATTGGCAAAAACCCTTCAATGTGGATTCATTACATGGATTTATGTCGAAAGGTCAAGAAGGACTCCTCTCAGAGGATGCGTGGTTTGTAACTGCCCAAGTCAAAAATACTTAAAATAAATTGGAATACAAAATACAGATCAATTAAACCATTCCCTGCCCTTCCTGAGATCTTTTCAGAGTAGAATGGTGCGGATGTTTAGAGATTTACTTTCCCGTGACTAGAGTGTGAAAGAATTTCTACAAAGACTAGCTTGACCAAATTTACCATTTTCATTTTTTTTATTTTTGTAACCCAACTAAAATTCAGACCACAGAATTAACAAGCAGAAAAGGTTGAAGTGAAGAATGGAAGGCACGTGAATTGCATTCTCTTTCTCAAAAGAATGAATTACAATACAAATGCAATAAGAACCAACTAGAAACCTACAAATTTAAAACAGAGATTCCATAACCAACCCCCGTCAACCCAATATTCTTTTTCTTTTTTTGGAAAATGAAAGGAAAGTCCTAAGCTACGCTCCATGAAAGCAGAGAAAAGAGAGAAAACTGTACGAAAATAATAAGAAAAAAAATTGATAGAAAGGTAGTCTAATTAAAGTCTTGTCCTAGGGTCAACAGTCTCTGTGGTTGACTAAAAAGTTCCCCAAAACAGCGTATCGTACGCCCCTCCACAACTCCCAAATTATCTCTCTTCTCTCTCTCATACAACTTTATCATCCTTCCCTGTCCTTCTCTATCCTCCACCCATTTTGTCACCATCTTCTGTAATTAATTTCTGATTTCGAACTGGAAAAATTTTAAAAAAATTAATATTAAAAAATTAAAAAAACCCCAATACCCAATTTATTCTTTCTTTATTCTTCTGCTCCAAAGTCCCATAGATGCAATGTCGTTTCGCTTGTACATGCTGCGACGTGTCGGTCGTTCGCCACCATTGCGTTGACTTCTCCGATTCTTTCCCTGAAACTGTATAGGTACTCACCGTAGTGTTCTACCTCCCATACCCTTATTACACCCCCAGCGCACATTAGCGCGTAACCTCTGTTCATGCTTCCCATTACGCCTCTCTGCGATGCTGCTCTCACTGAGAACCTGCATATCTCCTCTAATGTACCCGCTCGGCGCACGCTAGCTATGCCCCTTCGGTCTACGATAACGTACGCCGCGTTGCTAACGTCCACGGAGGTCACGATTATCCGTCTGGCGTAGCTCTCTATCGCCCCCTGGTTTCTCAGATCGAAGACGAAGACCCTTCGTGCCGTGCACGCCACGGCCGATTCCTGACTCGTTATTCGGACTCTCCCGACGAACACGCTCAGATCGGTGAGCAAGTGCCAGCCCATGACTGCGTCCGGGTCGGTCAGCGTCCCGCCCACGAACACGAGCTCTTCGGTTACTCCGTCCCACACGTGGAAAGCCCGCCCCGGAACGCCCGCGTAAAGGCCCACCCACCAGCGTCCGCACCCGGTGAAATCGACCAGAGCTCCGTCGTTGAGAACGTCGCCGAGATGGGCCCTGCGGGCATGCGGCGGCCCTTCGACGATCGCCACGTGGATATCCCCGTCCAGCGTGGCGAAAACGAGCCGGTGGTCGGCGATGACAATGCCGGTTATCGCGCGCGCAAAGCGTCCCAGACGATCGCGGGGTTGGGGCCGGAATGTGCTGACGTGGACGTGGGTGGCTAGGTCGAAGAGTCGTACGGCTCCGTCTGCGAAGCCACAGGCGAGCTGGGTGTCGGAGAGGGTGAGACAGCGACAGGTCAGACCGTCCGGGTCTTCCACGTCGGCTGGATCGAAATGGAGGGCTGCGTGGACCGACCTTCGCGTACGGAAATTCCTGGCCGTCCGATGCCAGTATACGTATTCCTCGCGCCACGTGTTCCGAAGGAGCTGGTTGCGACCCCAGATACGCCGGGCTAGACGATGCCAAAGAAGTTCCGAGCGTGACACGGCACGCCACGTGGAACATACCTGCAGATAACGCCACGTAGGGTCAAAAATAACACATTTTGATAAGGAATTCGGCTAACGCATCTAATTGTTCTTTTCTCATGCATGCACGTAGTAAAAAATAAAACCCAAGCTCTTTTTTAAGTTATTCACCCAAAAAAAAAAAAGTTTTTTCAAGTTTTGTTTAGAGAATATATTAATAATATATGTCACACACTGTAAGCGAGAGAGTGACTACGATAGGTAGGAAGAAGCGAGATTAGGTTTTCAAAACCTGGGAAAAAGAAAAGCAGAGAGAGGCTGAGAGACTGAGCAACCATTTATCAAAAAGGCAAAAACAACACGGGCACGCCATGCGCGTTAAGCTTTTAATTGGCCAGAGCGATACCTTGAAGGTGGAGCCATTGACAGCCAAAAAAGCAAGAGAGAGAGAGAGAGAGAGAGAGAGAGAGAGAGTCGCAGTAGGAGCAAGGGGCGTGTAGGAAAAAAAGATGTCAGAAGGAGGAGGTCTAAATAAACTATCTTTCTTTTTTTCCATCTGGTTTGTCTTCTAGCTCACTAGTCTCTTCAAAGAGAAACAGAAAAGAAAAAAGAATGATGGGGTTTTCGTCATGATGCACTTCCATCCATCTTTTATTATTACTCAATCCATGTTTACAACACCAAGGTACTACCAAAGTACAACAATCTCCACTTATCTTTACATATACATTCAGCTTTGAAAATCCAAAAGAAAAAGAACAGTAATATTTACCAACAAAAAAAAGGACAAAGTCATAAACATCTTAGACCAATAAAATAAAAAATCCCAAAATATAATTATATTTAATGAGTGAGAAGCTTTTAAAAACAAGCATACCATTGAAAATTGAGAAGTCTAAAATAGCAGACTAAAACACAGAAAAAGAAAAAGAAGCCAACCGCTCTAAATATATAATATATGTGGTCCATATCTAAATACATCAGAACCATATAAAGCTTCCAAAATATATATATATATTTTTCTGATATAAAAACATAGGATTACAAATTAGCGTGATTCCCCACACATTTCTCTTTCATTTCCGAGAAAAGGGGTTGTCTCTTTTAAAAGCAGCGAATCTTTGATCCCCCAAACCCTTCCTCTCCCTCACCTACCCCATTTTTTCCTGCTTCATATTCTTCTTCTACCTTCGACTCTATATCCCAGCCCTACAATTACTACCACTAGTTTTCCATTCTCATTTATATAATATACACACACGCGCGCGCACGCAATTAAGCTTGTTTTTGCTCTTGGTTTATAGAATCTTATGCAAAGTATAAGCAAAATTAATAGAAAATTTTAAAAATTATATTATAAAATATCAAAAATATTACAGGTAACATTACATTCAATCCCTAGAGCTCTGATTAATAAAAATAAAATAAAAAGACAGTTTTAGAAACAATTGGAAGAAGAAAAATCCAAAAAAGAGTAATCTGTCATAGGGTGGAAAAATTCAAAAGCAACAAAAAACAAAATAGAAGTCGCCATAGATAGATATGCAATGAGAAAGACACAATTCTTTTGAGATGACAAGGGGGACGTCAATTTTGTAAGAAAACTAGCAGGAGCATTGGGCTCCATGCTTTTGCCTTTTGACTGATATATATATATATATATATGCCCCACTAATAAACACTAACGCTTATTAGATCTCATTCTTGGATTTTGAATAAAACTTAGATATGATTTTTATTAAGATTTGACATGATTAATCTTTTATTAATTAAGCCTGTTGTAGGGGCACTTGATTTTTGTATAATACCCTACCTAGAATTGGGCAAACTGTTTATAACTAAAAAGCTAAACTTTGATTAAAATTTTGGAGAAGATTCAGCTGTAATATTCTTTGTTTTGTTAAAATAATTCTTCAAAAAAAAAAGAGTGAAAAACTGGTATGGATGTCTCTGTGCTTGAGCCAAAAGTTCAAGGAGAGTAAGACCATTATTTTACGTAAAATATGTAAGCCTAAAAATAAAAAAGGTGTAGGGTTGGAGTGGGCTATATATATTTACAGTGTTAGCTAAATATAGAAAAATATGAGGACATAAAAAATGAAACCGTCTGTTTACGTTATGAGAACATAAAAATTGAAACTGTCTTTATACTATGCTGTGTTCACCAAAAAAAACTATATAGTCCACCAGCATTTTTGCTTAGGTTTTTCATTATTATTATTTTAAAAACAGGCTATCAAAAAACTATATAGTCCACCAGCATTTTTGCTTAGGTTTTTCATTATTATTATTTTAAAAACAGGCTTTCAAAAGGGTCTCTATCAACATTTTGGTATTAGAAACTGGGGGGCAAAAGAATCCCAGTAGATTTGCTATAAAGCTAAGAAAGTTTCAGTCAAAAAGGAGGGGAATATTTAGAGCTTAGAAAGAGATACCATGCCAATAAAGGGATAAAAAGAAAATTCACAGCCAAAAGAACCCTTTTCCATTAGATATGGGGGGAAATAAAAAATCCTAAAATAGACATTTCTAAACCATGATAAGGAAAGTAACTAATTTCTGTCTAGCAATGCAAATATATACATAGCTGAACTTTAAATTGCAAATAAGTAGACTTAATTATTTAAAACCATTAAAATTTCATATATTTATTAAAATAAATTAAATTTTAAATGAATAAGTTCACTCATCCTATCTTCAATTGAATCGGACTATAACATATATAAAACCGCATAACCTCCGAAAAGGAAAGGTATTAAATTTGCTGGAGAATGACCCATAAAAAAAATAAAAAAACCATGTAGCTTTCAAAACAGTACCTTCTTGGATGCTGAAGCATTTATAACAATATATATATATAACATATAGATTAAAAAAAAAAACAAATCTAATACGTGAATCTTGGAATGGACAAAAGTACTAATCCAACCAACGGTATCTTGTTTCTTTTGATAAACCAATAAAGTTACAGCAAAAAACAAAACAAAACAAAAAATCATCAAATTTTAACCCAAAAAAAAGAGGTACCAATTAAATGGCAAAATATAAAGATTCATAATCAAAGAGTGTCAATTGACAATTCCCACTATAAACCATAAGATGGACCACTTGTTTCATAAAATTAAGAAAAATAATAAAAATAAAAATGAAAACAAACCTGGAAGACATTGAAAAGTGCAGGAGCAGCAGCGAGGCGACCAATAGAGCGAGAAGCATCAATGGCAACTTGGGCAGCAAGAGCTTCAACGAAAGGTTCCGGCCACACTTCGCTATTCGCACGCCTACGAGACGAAGATGGTCCTTCGAAATCACTTGTACTGGCATTGCCTCTTCCCCCATTTCGTTGCGATGAAGACGACGACGACGCAGAGGAAGCTGATGACGATGATGAAGAAGACATTAAAGAAAAATGAAAGCTATAAAGGGAAGACCAAAGAAAGGGAAGAGAGCGAAAGGAGGACCAGAAAGGAACAAGGACAACTAAAAGTTTTGGATAAAGACACAAAGTGAGGGACCCAATAAGAGGTGTTTTGTGATTCTTCTATATAAATAATTAACTTGGACTAGTAATAACATCTCTGCTTTATTTTATATAACTTTTATAATTCCTTTATTGCATATGATTTTTTTATAATATAATTTTCATACCCTGTATCATATATGAGTTAGAGGAATAGGAATTCACTCGAAAATAAAATCTAAAAGAGTTTTTGAGGAATAGGAGCCTGAGTTGTGAAGGTTTTTCAACTCTGCAAAGACGGCGGAGTGAAGGGTTTGATTCAGGTTCTTATTAGACTCTCAGACAATTTGGACCGGTTTCTTCAGCTGCTTTTTAACACGTATATAATATGCCCACAGAAAATAAATTTTATTTTATTTTTAAAAAAAAGCTTATAGTAAGTGTATATTAGTCAATATTTGATTGATTATATATATAGATATACCTAATATTAATAAGAAATATATAACTGGGAAATTAATTTTGACCATGCCCTTTGCAAAACCAATAGTTCTACAAACACTAGAATCCAACATGATTTGCTTTTCTCTGAATACTGCTTTGCTGGTCGGTCTCGGTCTCTCCCTTATAAGTCAAAGGGCGGTTTTTAGTGGATTTTGAATCTTTTTAGTCCCCTAAGTCAAAATTTTGTCATATGCTAAACATGGTTTAGCTGGATATTTACTCTGCTTCGTTCACTCCTCTTGACTACCGTTTTTTTTTTTTTTTTTTTTTTTTAAATTTATAATATTTCTGAGAAAAGAAATATTCTTTTAATGATCTGTATTTACTTTATTTGGGATTTGAGAGTAAGAGAACTTCCTGGCCTATAAGCCTGACGCATGTATATCAGTGCTAGCAGCTTATTTCACTAATCACAACATTATAATTATGCTTCTTAATTTATATATATTTAGCGCACACACAAATAGTTTTAGTATCAAAGACAAAAACATTAGATCCATCGTTTTAGCAGCACTTGAATTGCTTTGCAAAAGTTATAATCGTAATACTATTAGATGGTATTGATAATATGAGCTTAATTAGTTATATATATGGATTTGTTATAAAACATATTTGTTAGAGTATAAGCTTTTTAATAAAAAAAATTTTATTTTATTTTTAAATTTTTTTAAAACAAATATTTTTTTAATTTTTAATTTTATAGTATTTAAAATTATTGAGTTAAAAAAATAAAAATAAAAATAAATTTTTTATATATTTTAGTATTTTAGTCATTTATTTTTTATTTTTTAAATAAATTTTTAAAATTTATAACATTTAAAAATATTTAATAAAAAAATTAAAAATATATATATTAGACATCATAAGCTTCTCAACACATATCTTTTATAGCAAAACTATATATAAATATATATAATCATATTTAAAATGAATTTTAACAAAAGCAAAAAATGTAAAATTAGTATGTTCGAATTACATTATGTCAAATATTAAACTAGTTGGATAAAACAATATCATATTAATTCGATAAATTAATTTGTAAATTAGGAGTGTACTTACAGTGTTACTGTTACATTGTGTGGGATTGAATGAATCAGATTAGCTAAGTGAATTAAAATAGAAGCAAGCGTGAATACAAATGTCTCTTATTCTCGAGCCAAACGTGACCAGTTGCTTATAATTTGCGATGATTAATAAAACAATTGGCTCTGATTTTGTTTTCAGCCAAAAGAAAAAATAATAATCGATTAAAAAAACAAAAATGTATTTTAATTTAGATTAGAGAATTGGAAAAGAAGTATAATAGAGTACAATTCAATGATGGCGAGTGAAATGTTAAGGGGTATTGTCTAGTGGGTGTTTGGTAAGAGCGCATGGTTTGGTCTGGGGTGGAAGGCGTGGAGAACACGCGCTGAGAATAGAGAATTGAAAGGCGGGAGAGAGAGAGAGAGAGTACGGTGGGACCAGGTAAAAACAGAGCCGTCCTTTTTGACTAGAATGGCATGCTCATGTCTAATCAGAGGTTCTCGATGGAATATAACTGAAAGATCTTTTTGCCAAAGTACAACTTCTTTCTCTGTCTTTTGTATTTGTAAATACCACTTAACCCCCTACTCTGTGTTACTATCATTACCTCAACTGGGACCTGCCTTTCTAGGCCTTCGCTTTTTCATTTTTATATTTCAATTTTCTTTTTCATCCTATTTTAATTTTGCTGAGTGGGAATCGGTTTTTTTGGTAAACTGATTTGAACTGAACTATAAAAAAAATTCAAATCCAATCCATACTTATCTATTCGGTTCTGGCTTTTAATTTAATATTTTATTATTTTATTAAAAGAAATTATCCTAATTGAATAGAATTAAA
>QANX01005027.1:1839-22022 GCA_003254975.1 Ochetophila trinervis
AAAAAAAAAAAAAAAGCAAAAAAGGCAAATTTCCTGTATTAATGCAAGGACAAAATTGTCATTTCAAGTGAAACCGGTAATGAAAAGGAAAATGCCGAAGCAATTGCCCTATAAATCTATTAACCTGTCTGCCATGGAAGACACTTGCAGTTAAGTCTGGTAGGTACTGTGGTGGAGAGACAAACACCTACAAAAGCCATGGAAATGGTGGACGCTACCCTCGCCAAAAACGATGTCGCTTCCACCGCAGACGCTGAGGACGCTGCGGGAGGCGGCGGAAGCGGCGACGAGACGGTTTTGGCCGCCGGAGACGGAAGTGGCGGACAATCCGGCAGAGACAGAGTGAAGGGACCTTGGTCACCGGAAGAAGACGCCATACTCAGTCGACTGGTTAGCAAGTTCGGTGCTAGGAATTGGAGCTTGATTGCCCGTGGAATCGCTGGTCGATCCGGCAAGTCTTGCCGCCTCCGCTGGTGTAATCAGCTCGACCCAGCGGTCAAGCGCAAGCCATTTTCTGGTATAATTCCTTTTTATTTATCTAGGCACCTGCCTTTTCATCTTAATTTTTCATTTCTATTTCAAGAAAAATTCGAAGTAATTCTTGAATGTGATTGTTTTGTTGACTATTATTATTATTTTTTTTTACTTCTTTAGACTTAAAATTATCGATTTCATCGAATTTTTATTTTTAGTAGACATTAAGAATTCGCAATGTGATTGTCACTAAGAAGTATTTTTATTTTAATAAAAAAATAATGTTGATTTGGGCAAACAGAGTGATTATAGGAAGGAATAAGAGGTTTAATGCTAATCCGTTATTGGGTAACTTGCTTCATTTTGTATAGAGTTTGCATTATATCATAGTTTAGTTAATGCATAAGCAGTGTTGGCCTTGTCTAATTACATTTAGGGAAGAAACAAAAATTGTAATGTGGTTAAGTTTGGATGGTTGAAATGGAAAATTGCATTGAGCATCTCATTTTAAGATATATAGGATTGCTGGTGATAAAAGAAACTTTAGGATCTTGACATTGTAATTTGGGAATAGAACTAAGTGAAACCAATATCAGAGTACTTAGCTATACTAAAATAAATGGGATATAACTTTGAGAAGGAATAAGGATACCATGCAGTGCTGGGTTTGAGATTCTAACCTTTTGCGGAATTGACACAGTCCTATTAGTGGAATGGGATTGATAAAACATGGCCATTGTGAATATTGTTTCTGTTTTCTTATATTTGTGTGTATATAGTTTCAGGAAAAGAAAACACTCAGGAATTTGCTTTGAAATATATGAAGTCAAAAAGTTATACAGTTTTGAGCAACCGTCCTGATAACAAGAATTTGCTAGAAGTTCACTCAATGTGTACCTTGCACATGGTTACTACATTTATATGACTGAATGCGCCATATACCATAATTGGGTGCAAAATTTCTGCCTAAGTGCCTTTTCCACAAATTAATGAAGTAATGCAAATTATGGCATATAATCTCTCTAGATTTATGTTTGTCAACCTTAACATAGTAATTTTTATTAAGTGTAGTAAAATTTGGACTTGATGTTCTAGCTAATTTTATTGGTTGATTTTGTATGTGAGTTTTCAAGATTTAACAATACATGTAACCTTTTCCAGAATTTCATAGTGTGAAGATATACACTATAATTTAGGAAGCAAAAACATGTTAATTTGCTATGCAATATATGAAGGATACATGAGGGTTGACATCAGCCAATGGAGGACATATGTCATGTCAACAAGCAATGGGAGGATGGAATTGTTATTGACAGAATTCTCCTAACATTGTAAATTTGGATTAATAAAATCAAATAAATATTATAATTCTTATAATTTGACTACTGCTATTTCTCTGATGTTTTCCCTTTGAGATATGATATGTGTTGGTATGCTTGTGAACATGTTCATGCTTCCCAACAAAGGTTGGAAACCTGCAAGTTTTCACTATTCAAAGCCAACAAACTGTCAGCCATAACCCTATCCACTCTCCTTTCTATTAACAAGGCTGATGACGCTACATTTTTTTCAGACGAGGAGGATCAGATTATAGTTGCAGCCCATGCAATTCATGGAAACAAATGGGCAGCAATTGCGAGGCTTCTACCAGGGAGAACAGACAATGCTATTAAGAATCACTGGAATTCCACCCTGAGACGTAGGTGCATGGAGCATGGCAAAATTAAGTTGGAATCTGGTAATATGGTGGAAGATACTAGCTTCGACAAAACTAAAGCATCGTCTGAAGAAACCATGTCATGTGGGGATGTCAATTCATTTAAGTCCACAGAAGGAAGAGATGCCAGTTCTTTGGAGAATATGGAAGAAAACTACGAAGACAAGCTGCCAACAGAGGGTCAGTTTAGTCATGAAGCGAAAGAGCCACCTACTCTTTTTCGACCAGTGGCACGTGTAAGTGCTTTTAGTTTATACAATCCTTTGGAGTGCCAAGAGCCTGCATCATCACTCCAGAGGCCGGTTCCGATGCAAGGACCTTTGGTTAATGCGTCAAGACCAGATTTTGAAATTTTCAAGTTGCTCAAAGCAGATAACTGTGAGCGGTCAGTTCCTAGTCAATGTGGGCATGGTTGCTGTAGGACACAAAATGGCAGGAAATCTCAAAAATCTCTGTTAGGGCCAGAGTTTGTTGAATATACAGAGCCTCCCTCGTTTCCAAGTTTGGAACTCGCTGCTATCGCCACAGATATAAGTAACCTTGCTTGGCTTAAAAGTGGGCTGGAGAATAGCAGTATGAGAGCAATGGGTGGAGCAGCTGGCAAAGTATCTCAAGTGCAAGTAAGCTTTTTAAAGTGAGTCGACTGAGTAATTTATTTGCATTTCCTGCACAGAAGTGATGATTTGATAGGCATGAAAACCAACAAACACACAACCATCAACCAAGGACTGTAAATGACTGCTCTACTACAAGATAAAATTGGGGGTTCATACTCATTTCTGGAAGATGTAAGACACAGGAGAATCTAGATGAAGGGGTTATGAGTCCTAGAAATGTTCGTATTTCAGGATTAGTGTTGTGCAGCCAAGTTACTAATCAGTGCCATGCACTTTCAGCTTTTCTAATGCATATGATATTTGGCACTGTCTTTTTCTTTATTGATGAATGATATTTGGCACTTTCTTACATATAGTTGGAGAGGAATTTTAATCTTTCATCTCCAATATCCATCCTTTAAAGTCTGTGACACTGTTTTACACTGCTAGTAGTAAGACAGACCTGAGAGCCCCTTATCTAGTGCTCACTTCCCTATTGTCGTCAAATTCATTTGATTACCCATTTCTTGTTCTTGGTACCACCAAAGTTTATATTGCCCTGTACTACTATGGTCTATGGTATTAAGAAAAAGTAGGTTCTGCTTTCAAAAGGTTGGAATAAATATATAAATAAAAAGTATTTTTTTTTTTTGTTTTTAAAAAATTACTGTCCAGAATAACTTTTCATTTTACTCGGCCTTAAAAGAACATGAATGACCTAATGAAAAGTCAGTAATAGCATCTAGCTATGTTGTTACTCATTAATTTGTTTTTTATATACTGAGGAATTAGTAGTTATTGTAATAAGCTTAAATTATCCTGTTTTCTCCTTCAATACGGATTAAATTGCATCACAGAATATAATATTTTAAACAAACCTTGGTGACAGGGGACGTGGGATCCACATGCATGATGCATGTTGGTGGTCAGTTTATCTTGAAATTTTGGATTAGGCTAAAATATAATTTGTAATAATGTTTATCGGATCTCTTTTAAAACTATTAATTAAATTGCTTTTAGAGTCTAAATTCACATTTATATGTTACACTAAAGTGTAGGATAACTACTGTGAAATTTTAACTTTGATACTTTACATTAACTTTCCACATTGGAATTCTACATCCATCTAGATTTCTATTGGCTTGAGTAGGTTGTGTAAAACGTACCCAATTTCAGTTTCTTGAAGATTTTTAAAATATATATATATATATATATATATAATTTTTTTCATAAATTATAGACAGTAAAACGCTAATGATCTAGCATTTATATTGCCTTTTTTAGTCGTTGGGTAACAACTGTCATTTTATTTTATTTTTATATTTTATTCAAACAGCAGATGAAAGTCTAAAAGTATTTAAAAATTGTAAGTGAATCATTAAAAATATTTTAGATATTATACAAAATTTAGAGTGATTTTGTGACATGTCTTTTTTGGTAAACATTTTGTGAAATGTTGATTGAAAAAGATGAAGATGATTTTATGAATTTTAAAAATATGAGTGTACCTGAAATTAATTATATTTCAGTGTGCAAATAAAATTTTCTTTTATTTTTTTTTCAGCAAAAATGATTACAATCATTTCCTATTTAAAGTTCCAAAAATAGGTAGAAGAGGCTGATCAGGAAGCTAAGAAGCTGACATTCTACACTATTTGGACACACCACTTGCACGATGTCTGCATTTTACACGCTCATTTCTATTGCTAGAAAAAATTTTTAACGATACCCATTTTTTTCGATTTTTATCCTGAATTTTTATCGAATTAAAAAAACATTTAAATACTTTCTGAGTTTATAAGAATATACTTTTTTTATTTTATAAAAAAAAAAAAACTTGTCTGAAAAAAAAGAAAATAATATTAATTCATATCAAGACACTGACAGATTGTATTGGTAGGGGGTTATGCAATTTACTTGTCACATCTTTTTTTTTTGGTAAAATACTGTGTCACATCCTTGTTTTGCTGAACTCATGGCGTTTGGTTTGGGGGCACATAACCAGCAGCAATGGGTCCCTTCCCCTGTGAGTGATTAAGCAGATAGACATAATTTTTTGAGTGGTAAAATAGCAATTATGGAGCAGCTTAGGTCAATGCCAAGCAGATATTTTTAGAGAGAAAAAAACACAAGTAGACCCAGGTAATTATAGATTACACACTCCAACTTTGAATTATTATAGGCTTTTGGGTGTAATTGGCAACCTGTTCCCCCATTTCTGAAGGGAAAAAAAAATCTATTTTTTATTCCTTTGTGGTGGAGACTTGAAAAACAAAAACAAAAAAAATCAATAAGAAGAAGATAAAAGGCAATGACTTAATCCCAAAAACCCATATAGAAGATTCAGTGTGTGACAGGTCTTGATTAGGAATCAAATCAAACCCACCACGTTCTATGCCAAAGATTACTTGCTCTTTTAATTTCTTTGATGAGAAAGTGCATTTGGTTCCACAATTTCGTGTGAGAGTGAAAGAGATTCAAGATGGTGTCTCTATGTGTTGGGGTGGTTGATTCATCAAAAAAAAAAAAAAAAAAGTGTTGGGTGGTTGGTTTGCATATTATTTTTATAATGTTTAGAGGAATATGGGGAAAACAAAGCAATAAAGAGGTAATAAGATGACCCACAAGAGCAAAATAACTTCAAATGAAAATAAAAAAAGGAAAAGTAGACGGAACAAGAATAAGATTCCAATGTAAAGTATCCACAACAGTCTTATTGATATTTGTAGAATGTGATTTGGAATTTGCTTTAATGAATCTCATTGAACTTATACAACTTTACTTGTTTTGACTTCCAATAGCTTAAACATCAACATAACGATCAAGAAGATTCATTTTTAATAGTACAGGTATTCTAATTAATTATTTTTTTGCTTTGGAAGTTGTAAATATAAATGTGTCAAGGATTTCATAAATATTTTTTACATATCATTCTAATCGTTAAATGAGGTTAATGCACCGGTTAAATCTTTAGCACATGGAATAGATCTGTTAAAATAAATCCTTGAAAAATTGCTAATTCAATTTTATTTTTTTTACCCTTCGTCTATATTCTAGCACAATAGAATAAAAGCCATAAACCTGTCAATTTCATTACCAAAAAAAATAAAAATCAGGGATTAATTTTTATGTAATCTAAAATATTCACAAGATAACAAAACCCTATCACAAAAATTAATAAAATTAATAAAAGAAATTAGAAAAAGAACATCATAATTATAAAAGAAAAAGGATGGTACAAGTTGTCAGTTCGATCTTTATCAACTGTACATCCCTAGACTCCCTAGTGTTAGAATTTTGATATAATAATAGCTCACAAGAAATTACAGAAAAAAACAAAATTGAAACACTTTTAAAAGTTGAATCATAATTAATTACTTACAATTAATGATTTTATATTTATTTTATATATTATTTCTCTCTACTTAGATTTTATTTATAAAATTATAAAATATTCAAATAATTTGATATTATTTAATTGGAGTGGATTATCACTCTTTTTTTCTTTTTTTTTTTTTTTTGCTGAGTGGACTATTAGATATAAATCACATAGAATTTCCTCTACATAAATCTTGAATGAGATCTTTTTTCCTACCTTATTTTTTTCTTTTCTAAATATGTTGATAAAAATTAATAATAACAACAACAATAACAATAAGGTTTTTGTGTTGTTCACGCAAGGTCTTTTCCTTCCCTGACCTTCATGTGGTCCACCTCAATTCAAAGTGTCTTCATGTCCCAGAAATTGCTTCATTCCTAAACCAACTCAGAAAAAAAATAAAAATAAAACCTTCCTTGACTGCCTTTTTTTTGTTTTCTGAAGATCCTTGACTGCTTTTTGTGCATTGGTTGTACAAAAAACTTGATGCACCAATATTTGGACGGTTAGGATTATGGAATAGAATATTATATCTTAGACTGAGAAGCACAGGATTATTGTTTTTTCAGTTACCATAATTATCGTACCTGTTGCGTATTGATTAATCTATTTCTTCAACTGAAAAAATAATTTAATGAAGTACAAGACAAAAATCATTCGAGGAAAAGGATAAAATATTCTGACATAATTACCCCTAGTCTTTTAAGATATTGTCACTTTCTTTCTCTGCAATAATTCCAATTACGGCGGCTAAGTCAGTCTTTACAGAGGCCAAAAAAAAAAAACCATATCTGTTTCCTTATATGCCCAAAATTCAGAAGATAAAAAATATTAAATTAATTACTCTATTTTTCCGACAAAAACATTATTATTATTTTTTAATCTGAAAAAATGATTTGGAATTTCTAAGGTGTTGGTCTCCGTTCGATCTGAACCGCAGAGGATGTTTCAATGCACAAAACCCAATTTAATCGGACGTACAAGAATCTTCTCAGCATTCAGCAACATGGAATCTAAAGTATACCACCAAATCTGATAGCAACTTTTATTTTTTCTAATCAATATTTATTCCTAAATTTTTTCTTTATCAATGAAATTGCATCCTCTAAGTTTTTCTCAGTACCACACACTGCACGTTTTTTCTTTTCATTCTGTGCAGTGTTGTTTCAAAGCAGGAGTCTTTGTCTGTTCCACCATTGTTATAAGCCACTAGCTCTGTATTAAACAATAACCCTCCTCTCTCTCTCTCTCTGCATTTCTTTCTCAGTCTGAAAAAAAAAAAAAAAACCTTAGACTAATCACCCTTTTTTTTTTTTTTTTTCGGTAGCTTGATTTTTGGTAAACAGAAGCAATGATGGAGTTGAAGATTCACCTACTCCATTTTCCCACTAATTTAAATCCTCGGATTTAATGGATTTGTAGAAAATGTTTGTTAACAAAAAACCCAGAATCTCAAAAATACTCGTATGGGTTTGGAAGCTTTTGTTCCTAACTTGGTAGCCAAGTTTTCCACTTTTTTTTCTGGGTCAGTGAAATTTTGAGGTGTTGAAGGAAAATAATGTCAGGCGTTGATTTGGAGCAAGGTGGGCATCGCAGTTCCGGCGCCGGAAGCGAGGCAAGTGCTGACGGAAGCCTCTGTTTCTCCGATGCAGACGACGGGTCGTGCTATTCTCAGTTCTTTTCCACGAACGGCGGGTCGTATGACGAGTACAGGTTTGCTTTTGTATGTGATCCTGAAACTGGGGTTGTCGTCACGGATTCCCGTAGAGCCTCTTCGGTTTCGGATTGTTCGATTCTTGTAGAAGCAGAGAACGGAGGGGTTCCAGAAATTAAGGTACATTTGGCTAAAGTAGAGAGAGACTGTAGAATTTGCCAACTGGGTTTGGAGAGTAATAGTCATGAATCTGGTATTCCAATTGAATTGGGTTGTTCTTGCAAAGATGATTTGGCTGCTGCTCACAAGAACTGCGCTGAGGCCTGGTTCAAGATTAAGGGAAACAAGTGAGTGAAACTTACTTTTTCTTTTTTCTTTTTTTTTTCTTCCTATTTATAATAATGTGAATTCGGTAAAAATTCTCATATGTTTAATGTGTTGGATGTAGATATTTGTTTTATGGATTTAAAGGGTTTTGCGAGTTTAAATCTTTTACAGTTTGTACAGGATGTTTTTGAAGTAAATCCCCTTTGTTGAGTTGTGAATTAAATTTCTCATTTGATTTTATTTTCAATCTGTAACAACTAAATTATAGTAATTGAATAAATTGAAAGGGAAATCAATTATTGTCAATTATGTTTTTGAGTTTATGTTGAATTGAAATTAAAGATTTAGAAGTATAATAGCATAACATAGAAGGCTTAGGTGGAGAACTCAGAGGGGAAAAAAAAAATTGCTAAATAATGGGGAAAGTAAAGAAAATTTATAAATAGGACAATGAAAAAAAAATAAAAATAAAAATAAAGCAAAGGGAAGCATTATGAAGTTTTTAGTTCTGTGTCTAAGTAGCTGCTTTTGGGATTTATTTTCTCTTTATCAAAGTGGAGATTTGATCACTAAATGGTTGTTATTCGTTTATCGTAGCAAAAACCTATTGCGTGCCGGCGTTCTATACTGACTTTAAATTTTTCGTTTCCATGTTTCCTTTTCACCGAACATTGCTTAGAGACAATTTACTTTTTCTTTTTTTCTTTTTTTATTTATGCACAAGTTAAAAGTTTTGAGCACCATAAGATACACATTGTAGGTCCAAGAGTCCTGGCAGGCCTATTAAATTTTGGAAAAAGTGTCAATTTGCTTATTATTGATATAGCTTTCCAACATAGACAATGGTAGCTAACCATACTCTAGTTCATTGGTCCATCCACTATGTTATCTCATTTATTGGACATGTGCAATTGATAAAGGTTTTTCTTAAGTTTAAAATTGTTATGATCTGATTCCATAGAAGTCATCTCTGTTAATTGATGTTTAGCAATGATTCAAGTCCAATCTAATTATACATGGTTGGTGCTAGGCCTTTATGGAAAAAGTGGATAAATTTCCAAATTTGCTTATTTTCTAATTTAAATTTATCTTAATTTATGGTTCTTATTGGTTTCAAATTCTTTTACACATTTTATTGATTTTGGATCTGGAAAAATAAACAGTGGCATAGAGAATGAAGTAACTTTCACACAATAGTAAAGCTTTAAAATAATTGTACTGATTGACACTATACATAATGGATCTAATACTTAAATTTTTGTTGATGTGTAAGGCAATGTAGTTTCTTTGCTTATTTTTTAAAATTTTGAATTTACCTTAATATATGGTTCCTAGTGGTTACAAATTCTTTTACACATTTTATTGGTTTTGGATCTGCAAAAATAAACAGTGGCATAGAGAATGAAGTTACTCACACACAATAGTAAAGCTTTAAAAATAATTTTACTGATTGACACTGTACATAAAGAATCTAATACTTAAATTATTGTTGATGTGTAAGGCAATGTAGTTTTTTGTCTTTTACCATCCCTCTTGCTATCCAATGAAATTTCTTGTGGAAGAGGTTTTACTTCATTTTTTGAGTATAAGCATTTGCTATTTCAAGTTGCCCGTTTTGGTAGATTTTGTACACAAATGCGTCCTAGTCTTCGCAAATAATGAAATCGTGGGTCTATTTTGCCATTTTAATATACTGATGTCCTGCCCTCTTTTTCTTTCTTTCTTTTTTCTTGATTCTTTTGTCCTCGTATAATAGGTCTTCTTAGATTAAACTGCAAGTTTCTTGTTGTTTAATATATTTTGTGCTAGAAAAAGTAATCAAAATTAGCATAAATATTTTCATTTAACTTTCTTTTCAGCTTTACCGTTTTAAATCATTGGCTTGCTTATATTTTTTATCTTTTCCTAGTGGCCATACAGTGGAAATTATCAGTCTGTTTTGTCTATGATCAATTCAAACAAATAATAATCATTCCACTCTACAATTTCATTCAGGACCTGTGAAATTTGTCATTCTATTGCACGAAATGTTGTTGGAGTAAATGAGATTGAAATGGCTGAGCAGTCGGCCGAGGCCAATAATGCCTCGTCTACCTCTGCAGTCTCAGCATCGGTGCCATCGACAGAGTCTCGAAGCTTCTGGCACGGCCATCGCTTCCTGAATTTTCTTCTAGCTTGTATGGTATTTGCATTTGTGGTCTCATGGCTCTTTCATTTCAATGTGCCATCATCATAGGATCCTGAAAAATAAAAATAAAAATAAAAATAAAAATAAAAATAAAAATAAAAAACAAAACAAAACAAAAAAAGCTGTGAATTGGGTTGTAATGATGTTTAATGTAACTTCAGAGTTCAAACCCTGCAGCATTTATGTATTTAGCAATATATATTTCCTATGCTGCTTCAATACCTGTAGAGTTTGCTGTATATCTATGTTTGCTCGCTCCATATATTTTTACAGCTTCATCAGGATTTCTATTTAATAATTTAAAATTGTTATAGGATTTGGGTGTGTTTAGAAACGTACTGAATTGTTAATTGCCTTTCCTGATTGTTTGCTATTTGCTTTGCTATTTCCTTGTGTGTTTTCCATATATTGTGTAAATGTGTTTTGGCAAAATAACTTGGCTTATTAGTTCGGAGGGTGTGAAAACTCACTTTTGTGAATTGTTCAGGGTAGTCCTATTTATCTTCTCCTACAATAGTTTTTTTTTGTTTTGTTTTATCAGTCTCCTACAATAGTTAATAGTTTTGATTTTGTCCTACTTATTCGTGTATCCAAGCAAAGAATAGCAAAAAAAAAAAAAAAATTACTATTATATTGAAAAACTTTTTAACATTATAAAAGAAATATCAAATCCAGCTCTCACATAGCAACAATGATTCGAAGAATAAAGAATTCCTTAACTATTTTCTTTTTATTTGAAAATTTTCTAAAAAATTTAGAAGAAATTAATATATTTGTTTTTGGATAAATTGGGATGGAAATTTCCATCACAGATGGATTGTCCTGGATGCTGGATTAAAAAAATAATTTATTAATATGTTATATAGTTTGGGTGTTAATTTCAATTGCAGTTTTTACAATTTTGTTTGAATCAAATCTAATTTTTTAAGTTTTTGACAACACATTTACAGTTTTTGTTAGCATATGCAATTATCATTCTACTTGTTTTTAAAGTTTGGTTTGAATCAAATCTTATTTTAAAAATTTTTGACAACACATCTACAGTCTTTATTACCATATGCAATTATCATTCTACTTTTGATTTGAAATATATTTTTTTTTCAATAATAGTTGGACAAAAATGTAATAATAATTGTATATATATTACTAAAAATTTAAAAGACTAAATTTGACTTAAAACATATTTCTGCAGCTAAAATGAACTTTGGTTTTAATATATTATGCCAAAGAAATTCTACTATTTTTTTTTTTTTTATGTTTAAAAAGCTTAGAAAGACAATAACTTAGCATGCATGTGTTTGGTTGATATAAAACATTCAATCTATGTAAAAATAAAAATAAAAACAAAAAAAGGAGTTGGATTAATTACACTAAATCATACCAAAACATTTATTTAAAAATGGGATTACACGAACCTTCCATCTATTTTCTAAAATTTGCACGTCTTTATATGGACTGCTCCAAAATCATGAAATAACTTTATTGAAGTCCAAGGACAGATTTTTTATTTTTAAAAAATGCTATTATCTTATCTCGAACATTGATAGAATGACGTTAAACTTTCTTATCTAAAATAATAATAAAAGAATAAAAAAAACATTCTATTATAACAAATCTTACCCTTTATGAAACTAATGCACAACTTAGACATTTCATACCCTTCAGCACCCAAAAATATATGCTTTCTACTTTCTTTTCCATCACTTTCTCATACCAAGTTTTCTTTCTTTTACTTTCACCAAAAAATAAAGTCTTCTTTCTTTTACTGTCTAATTATAATTTAGGAAGGGGCAAAAGAACACATTACCACCCAAATTAAGAAACAAAAATGATCAAAAACCAACAATAGTTTTTTTTTTTTTAAATCCTGTAAAGCAGCAAAAACACTTTAGAAGAGGGGGGGAAAAAAAGAAAAGTAAATGATAACAAATAAAGAATAGATACACAAGACACTAAACAAAGCTAGGAGAAAGAAGTTTTCTATAATATCATAGAGACCTATACACTTTCATTTTTTGTTCTTTTTGGATTCCAAGTTTGTGCCATCTTTGAGTGTTTCCTGTGCATCGTTATCCATCCCAAGGCTGAAGAGGCAAGCTGCTTGAAGATATAAAGCAGTGGGCCACTCAGGAGACACCACCTGGGCTTGCATTGCATCCCCTAGAGCTTCTTGCAGCATGTCACTCATCAGGTAAGATAGGCAACGCCTCGCATACACAGTGGGCGATACCATTGTCCCGCTATCGATGAACTACAGAATGGTCAGAAGCAAATGTTAGCCTTCCGACTGGATCCGAATATTTAAAGAACAACTAGATCCTACTAAAAACCGAATCTTGCTAATACAAACTGAATCCTGATTACAGGACTTTTTCTTTTTTCACCAAGACAAACAGAGGACTTACTTGTGTATAACAATCTATAGCGGTTGTAAAGTCCTTAGCTCGAAAAGCAGTATCTCCATGCTTCTTGGAATTTAAGGTGTCCTGCATTTGACTTGTCCACATTTGAAAAGAAAGCTGCAAAGACCAGAAATCTCCAACAGATTAGCATTTAAGTGATGTCCAACATATCCATATTTATGATTTTACACGGAAAGCTTTTGTCAGTATTCAGGCTCATAATAAGATGGGCCATCTACATGTGCTATCACACCTATCAAAGTACACACACCGCATATGTCTGATATCCCCTCACAAAATATTGAAAAAAATAGGACAGGCAGTTGCAAACCTCATTGGCAATCCCTTCATCATCCTTGTATCCATTCTTGTCCAGTATTTCATGTATAGCAGTAAGATCTGTTCTCAAGCAAGCTTCACCAAAAGGGGTCAACGACAATGGCTGCGTTGAGGATGCAGTTTCGTGTGGGATACCCATCAAAACATATGATGGAACCTGCTCAACAACTAAGGAATGAGAAATTACAGTCTTTTTTTCATTTTTAAGCCTTTGACATTTAAGAAGATGTCTTCTGATCAATAATATGCAGAGCAAATATCAATATCAGATAAACAATCTCTAAAATAACGATCGCAATTCTTGAGTAGGAAGTATATTTCCAATTTTCAAAACAATATTCATTACTGACAATAACATGGTGAAAAATGAAAGATTCCAAGAAACCAAAGCATCAACTTAAAGATACAGACAAACTAAAACTATACCTCCGTTTCTTTCTGAAGTGACATGAGGGAAGTAACAAGGGACTTTGCATTTGGCCTCTCACGGGCTTCATACTGCAAGCAACGGGAAGCTAGCCGCACTAGTTCAGTTCCCTCATTGTTTGAGAAATTACCCTCCAAAGCGGAATCCATCAACATCAGGAAATTCTTTCCACGAATTAGATCAAGCGCCTGCAAATAAGAAAATACTAACATCGCAAACCACAATCTTTGTACTAATAACTCACTAAAATCTCAATTGGTTTATATATTTGAATGTAACTTGAGGCTAATTACACATTTGAAGCTAGTTTGACATTCTATACTAATGAGCTCAACAATCTCTGAAGACCAATATTTTAATCCCCATATATAATCCCACAAACTCAACCTAATGGTGCACAGCACCCCTTGGCACCTGGCAACTCACTCATAAGAATCATTTAGATAACAAACATAAAACTCACATGGCTGGGCGGTATATGCTTTCCACTAAGAAGATCTAGCAACAATGTTCCAAAGCTGTAAACTACACTTTCTGCTGTCACTCTACCTGTCAACAAAAGACAATTTTTATCTGTGTTATAGGTTTAGATAATATTGGAATTGAATGGACAACGCAATTACATATTAGGAAACATTCAAGTACATGCATGCTGGTTTTGTTCATGTTGGTATCTAACATGCACATTGCTATTACAATGAATTTGACTAAGAAAAACTGAAAAAAGACATCTCATAGCCATGCTCTGTGTGAAGAAAACAGAATGCTGCCAACACTAATAAATCCTGAACTAAAGGTAACACAACTCCAAAATTTTCAGAGATTAACTAATTTTTCTGCTTCAAAACTACATTCAATAACCAAATCAATACAATATATACAAATATATACCAGTCCTCAAGTATTCTGGAGGGGTGAAAGCCAAGTTTGTACTGTAACTCTTGCCATCCCTGCTATTCTTCATGAGGCCAAAGCAGGATAGCCTGGGGTTACCATCCTGCTCAAATCCAAAATCAAAGTTACATTATCAGTTGCAAAACAAATTATATTTTTAAAAGAGAATGCAAATAAAATTCATCAAAGAAACCACTTGCCTGATCAAACAATATCCTATAAGCATTGAGATCATGATACAATGCGCGTCCTTTACCGCTGCAATATTCCAGAGCTTGTGCCAAATACAAAGCCACCCTCAACCTCATTGCCCATTTCATTGGTTGAGCTTCCCCTAACCCAGTTTGTATACAGAATTAATAACACAAAAAACAGAGACGAAAGAACTTCCTAGACAAAATATCAAGCCAATGATTCTTTAAGAAACGACAATGGACAGGTTTTTCTGCAAGTAAATATTGTTTAGTTGGAATCTTAATCAGAGCTCGAACTACAATGCTTTCTATCTCTTAAAAGGTGACAAAAGCACTTCCAAAAATTTTGCTTGCAGAATTCCTAGGATCCTTGATGAACATTAATCTCACTCGTCATGAAACTTAACATAAAAGTGGCTTTAGCTACCCTCGTTGTCAGTTTTGTCACCGTACAAAAGAATTAAAAAGATTTCCAAAAACCCTTTCTTTCTTTTTTTAACAAAGAAAAAAGAAAAACATATTTAGAAATGAAAAAGGAAGAAAGTAACTCACAGTGGAAGAGATGCTTAGCCAGAGTATCATTGGGCATAAACTCAGCTACGAGCAACCTTTCCTCACCTTCACAACAACATCCAATCAGATTCGCCAACCGCTCGCTTCTTAGATTTCCCACCGACCTCGCTTCCTCCTATTATTGTATAACATTCATTCTCACTTTAAAATGAAAATTTTATCAAAGAAATTAATTAAATTCAAAGCACAAAATAGATTCGGAGAAGCAGAGTTAAGCTGACGGACAAGGAATTGGCGATTGTCCGGCCAAGCGAACTTGTTGAAACGTTTAACGGCGACCCAACGGCCACTGTCGAGCTTCCCTTTGTAAACGACATTGGGAGCTTTCTCTCCATGCTCAGACACTATGTTATCAGAGGAGAACCCACACGTGGCAGCTTTCAGTTGCTCCAAGCTGAACTCGCTGAAACTCGGCGATAAATTCCGGTCACCTCCATTTTCTACAAAACAACCACGATGAAATTACTTAAACTTTTAGTTCAAAACCCCAAAAAAAAAAATTGAAAAACAGAGAAGAAAAAGAGCAAGAAATAAAAATAAAAATACCCAGATCAGAGGACTCGAGAACAGAGGGTTTGAGGTGGGAATGGAACCAGCAAAGAGAGAACTTTGAGCAACGGGCTCCCATGGAAGAAGAAGAAGAAGAAGAAGCTCTGGACGTAAAAAATAAATGAACTGTGAAATGCTCAGAGGGTGGACATGGATGCTTAGAGAGAGAGAAAGAGAAGCTGAAACTGAAAACACCAACTGGGTCTAATCCTGAAACCACCTTCAAAAGCATAAAAAGGTCGTGGATCCAAAGGTTTATTCACTTTTATTCTCTCTCTCTCTCTCTCTCTCTCTCTCTCTCTCTCTCTCTCTGCAGTTTTCTGTCACTGCCTCGCCGTCCCCACTCAACTCACTCCCTCGTACTCACCGAGTCGCTCACGCAGTCTGTCTGTACAAAATCTGAGTTTCCAAATTTTTTAAAACATTATTAAGAAAAAAAAAAAAAAAAACGACATGAAAATCAGTCAATCAGTGTGCGTCTCTCACGATCAATGCGTGTGGACAAATGGGTTTCTTGCAAAGCGAATGCCCTTTTCCTCTTCCTTTTTTGTATATCCTGCTCTTTTCTGTCTGCTTTTTTTATCATTCTTTAAAACATTTAATTTAAACTTTTTCAGTTTTGTTTTAATTTTATATATTTTTTTTAAATTATTATTAGTTAATTTAACCAATAGAATGTACATTTTTATATTATTATTTGATCAGAAAATGTTAATTTTGAAACTCTTTTCGATTTTAAATGTTAAAATAAAAAGATAAAAAATATAAATAAAATTTATTTTGATAAATTAAAAAAATAATTAATAATAATTTAAAAATATATAATCTCTATGTAATATGATAAAATTGAATACAAATATCATTTCTTATTAATTTTGGTTAAAAACTTTTATAAAAATCTAAAGCAATTTAAAAAAATTAATTAAATATTTTCAATATAGTTTTTGAAACCCATAAACAACTTCTGATTTTCGCAGAGACAGTATTATTATTATTATTATTATTTTTGTCATCGTTGTAAAGGTGGTGAAGTGGACGGTGGATATTTGGACGACTCCGTAAGAAAAGTCAAACGATGGGTGACGTGGAAATATAAGGGAAGTGTGAAAGGGAAAAAGGATTAGTGAGATACGGTGAAGTTGCAATTAATGAAAATATAAAGAGTGCGGCAGTCGCTATCAGTTTATGCTATTATTTGATTTTAAATTGACTAAAATGGTTTGATACTCATTATTTATGTTTATGTTTAGCGTGTTTTGCACATTTTTATTTCTTTTCCTTACTAATTTGATCCAGATTTTTTTTTTGCACCGTTAAATCTCTCAGCAATATAGTTTTTTTTTAAATTAAAAATTAAAAAGAAGTCTCTCAGCCATATTCGTTCATAAAGTGTTATAAAAATGCATGCAGATAGCATGTGCAGTAAAACATACTAAAAATAAAAAATGAACAGCCCCTTATTTATTTATTCTAATTTTGATAAATTTTCTTTCAATATTTCAATGCTTGATACTTGTCTATTAAAATAATAAAAAATTAGATTATAATATTTATGTATCAATTAATATATTAAACCAAACATAAATTTGATTGCAAAATAANGTATAAAATATCAAAAAATAATAATTTTTAATATATATAAATTATATAAAGAGCAGGTACGAGGTTGAAACTATAATTTATGTGCTCACCCAAAGGTAAACAACTTTGCCCTATGAACGCCTCACTGCCTCGATTAATCGTGAAATCTCGGCCCTTAATAGGGCGAGACATTGCAGGAACAAGCGGAACAAACTGTCATCCTACTTGTTCTGCAATAAATGTCCTTATTTAATAAAATAAGGATAAAACATGGAGTTCTTTAAGAGAACTTATTGCTTGAATCATTAAAACAAAAATTAGAAAAAAGAAAACCCAATTTAAATATAAATTTGTACCCTATAATTTCAAGCATAACCCTTCTAACATATTCAAATCGAACAATCAAACCCATAGACCTTTTAGCATATTACAAACAAATTCAAACCCAAAGAAGAGATTATGAAAGAAGACACACAATTGGTAAATGGACGACAATCACACACTGAGAGAAAGAGTCAAGCTAAACGAGAATCAGGGGATGAAGAACATTTCTTACTTGGACGATCGCGAAGAAGGAAGGAAAGCGATGAAAATAGTGAAACATGATTTTGGTTTTGTCTTTTTTTAGTTTTAGTTTCTTAAAATTATCTGCACTGTTAGTTTTAATCCATGTCTTGAAGTGGCCAAAGAGGATCCTTTGTAGTGGATGAAATTGTCTACCATTTTATAAGAGGTAGTTTATTGCAGCCGTCAAATGTGCTTGATTTAGAGAATCTAACGATTGCAATAGGTTTTCGTCCACCATGTGGTGGGCGACATCCTCCACCGTAGCAAAATCGATATATATTAACCTAATTACCAAAAAAAAAAAAAAATTCTATAAAACCTATCTAGTGCCTACATTATGGCGCCTAACATGGGAATTTTTATTATATTTTATTTTTTCTGATTTTTTAAACTAAATATTTTAAATGCTATAAAAGTTAAAATTCAAAAACAAAAAAACAAAGACACCATAGCATACTTAATTGTTGTGTTTTGTATAACAATTTTTTGTTATTTATTTTTTTTAATCTAGTAGTCTCAAATGTTTTAAAGCACAAACAAGAAAAAAAAAAAAGAAATAGGATAAAAAGAGAAAAAAAAATTCATATATATATATATAGTAATATTATCATCAAGACATCTTGATGATTAGGATTGTCACTAAAATATATTTTAGTGATAAATCTAAAATTGTTATTCTTGAATAGTCCGCTTATAGTAACAACAATTTTCAATTTTGTAATTAAAATAGACTTTTTGTAACAGCCTTTATGAAAATCTCCATATATATATATGTGCATATTTAATCTTCTGGATATATATGGGTAATTTGATCATTTTTGAAGTTATTAAAATTAATTAATGAAGAGAACTTCTATTTATCTGGATTGATTTAAAGTCAACTTGTTACACACATATGAAGAAAAAATTTAAAATAAAAATTATCATTAATAATATATTATTAATGACAAATTTAAAATTTACGTCACTGATAGTTTATTTTTAATGATGATATTTATAAATTTATCATTAAAAATATATTTTAAATGGCAATTTTTATTTTAATAAAATAAAATAAAAATTATTGTAGAATTACTCTATATATATATATATAGTGTCAAACTTTTAATTTATATGAAAGTTTGTTGGTGATAACATATCTGTGAAACTTAATTATATAGAAATTGAAAAAGTATACATTAATACTGATGATTTAATTAATACATAGGATGATCATCGATCTAGATAGCTACTGGAATTTATATGCATATGAGAGTACTAATAAAAAAAGAAAAAAAAGAAAGAAAGAAAGCTTTGTCAGTTAGTTTAGCTCAGATATCTCAAATTCACTACTACAGAATAGGGTCAAAGACGACGGTGAAAATCCGTCGTCTTACGTGTTTAGACGACGGACACGAAACCATCGTCTAATGAGGCGTCGTCAATACTAATAAAACATCGACGACGGTTTAAAACCGACGTCTAAAACGTTACTGAAGCCACGTGGATGCCACGGGGCAAATATATAGACGACGGTTTAATATTGGAACCGTCGTCTATGTTAAGTATAGACGACGGTTTCTATATAGAAACCGTCGTCTATGTTTTTTTTTTTTTTTTTTTCAACAGCATTTAAATACATTACAAAATTATATTAAATATTAAATATATTCTAATTACAAAACTCTTATACAAAATTACTAATTAAACCAAAACTCTCATATACAATTTTTCACACAATATATACACGGGTAGTTCATACATATCATCAAGTTTCATATATATCACCGGATAATTTATACAATTTTTGATTATATATACAATCTAATCATACAAAATTACTTTTCAATGCACGGATTTAAACATTTTCACGGAATAATGCATTCACAATTTGTTAAAAACAATTTAAATAGATTGCCGAGCACTAACCTTAAAGTTTTTGGGTTAAAAATCACAAATATTATGTGAAATGAAGTAGTAATCTATCTACAATGGAGAAGATGAGGAGTGGCGACCAAGTGGAGAAGAGGAGGAACGGCGACCACAGTGGAGAAGATGAGCAAACGGCAACCATAGTGGAGAAGATGAGCAAACAGCGGCGGGTGTTTTAGGGTTTCTAAAGAAGTGAGGAAAAATAAGAGAGGAAGAAGCGTGTAAAGAACAAAACACTGAGTTAAAAACGACGGACAAAAGCTAGGACCGTCATCTTTACCCAAATAACACGGCTACAAAAACGTCGTCTTTACCCAAATAACACGGCTACAAAACGACACTGTTTTGATAAAGACGACGGGTCTAGAGTCAGGCCCGTCGTTTTTTTTTTTTTTTTTTTTTTTTTTTTTT
>QANX01005028.1:0-49662 GCA_003254975.1 Ochetophila trinervis
TAAATAGAAAAATATTATATGTAGAAAAATATAAACATATATATATAAATAGCTTTTAACGACGTTCGGTGTCGCTAAAAGTTACTTAATTATGTTATTAAAAAGTAATATATATATATAAATAGCTTAAAGAAGTGTCGTTGAAAACACTTTCAACAACGCAATTTTTTAATAGAGTAACATTTTACATCGCTAAAAGTGCTTTAAGCGACGCAGAGCAGCGCCAATTCATTAAGTAATGGTGAGTCGCTAAAAGTATTTTTGTGATGCATTGTTCTAATACATAAATAAAAGGTGTCGCTAAAAATACTTTTAGCAACGCTCAATTTTCATGCATAAATAATTAGCGTAGCTAAAAATACTTTTAGCGACGGTCCATTTACATGCATAAATACTTTTAGCGACGCACTGTTTTAATATAGAAATATTTTTTTATTTCTAAAATTATATATTTAAAATTTATATTTTATTATTATGTATACTAGCAATTGAGCTTTAAAATTTATATACTAGCAATTAATATTATAAATATATATCATATAAATCATTAATTGGTAAATTGATTAAATAATATTATATTTATATGCTTAATATTAATTAAGTTTTAAAATTGATATATACTAGATATAGCAATTCATAGATATAAACATATATCATATAAATATTATATACTAATCTTATATGATATCTTATACATTTATATACATGCAAATTCTATAATTTATATGATATAAAGTTCTATGTCTTAGTTCTATATATATAGAATTATATTGTATATATTATTACATATACATTATAGTCAATATTTCTATATATATATTATAATTTATATTATATATAGTAAATGAAATATATATATATTAAACATATTAAATATTTAAATTTATATAAATATATAAATATTTAACTATATAAATATATATGTATATATATAAATAGGCTTTAGCAAAGTGCTTTTTGCGTCGCCAATTTATTGAATAATGGCAGTGCACTGTCTTAATACATAAATAATAGGCGTCGCTAAAAATTTTTTTAGTGACACACTGTTTTAATAAATAAATATTTAGCATCGCTAAAAATACTTTTAGCGACACACTCTTTTAATATATAAATATTTTTTTAATTTCTTTAATTTATATTCTAAAATTTAAAATTTTAAAATTATATATTTAAAATATATATTTTATTATTATGTATACTAGCAATTGAGTTTTAAAATTTATATACTAGCAATTAAAATTTTAAATATTTCATTTAAATCATTAATTGCTAAATTGATTAAATAATATCATATTTTATATGCTTAATCATAATTAAGTTTTAAAATTGATATATACTAGATATAGCAATTCATAGATATAAAAATATATCATATAAATATTATATGCTAATCTTATATGATATCTTATACATTTATATAGATGCAAATTCTATAATTTATATGATATGAGATTCTACATCTTAGTTATATATATAATTATATTTTATATATTATTACATATACATTATATTCTATATTTGTATATATGTATTTTATAATTTTATATTATATATAGTAAATGAAATATATATATTTATATATATTAAACATATTAATTATTTAAATTTATATAAATATATAAATATTTAACTATATAAATATATATATAAATAGGCTTGAGTAATGGCGACGCATGGTGTCGCTAAAAGTATTTTTAGCGACGCCATGCTTCGCTAATTTATATATATTTATATATATATTTTTTTAATTTATAATCTAAACTTTAAACATTAAAAATTATATATTTTATTATTATGTATGCTAGCAATTGAGTTTTAAAATTTATATACTAGCAATTAAAATTATAAATATATATCATATAAATCATTAATTGCTAATTTGATTAAATAATATCATATTTATATGCGTAATCTTAATTGAGTTTTAAAGTTGATATATACTAGCTATAGCAATTCATATATATAAACATATATCATAGAAATATTATATGCTCTAATCTTATATGATATCTTATATATTTATATACATGCAAATCCTATAATTTATATTATATAAAATTTTAATTTTCTATGATATCTTATCTATTGATTATTTTGCTATTGTGAAATATCTGTGGTAGGTATTAATTAATTTTTAGCGTGATGTGAAATAAATGATATACAATTGGCGACACTAGCGTCGCACTTTTTGCAAATTTTGTACAATAATTGGAGAAAAGGAGACCCTAGTGTCGCCAATTTTGGATTTTATCATATTGGCGACACTTTTTTTGATTATAGGCGATGCTGGTGTCGCCAATTATAAGACACCTGCGTCGCTAATAATATCAATTTTATCTTTTTTCGTTGCAAATGCTTTTTTGCCGGGTAAAATTTTCCGGACAATGCTAAATATTTATCGCGAAATGTATTTTAGGTGTTGCTAATTAGGTTCAGCGCCTAATTAATTAGCGACATGTTACATTTTTGTGTCGCAAAAAGTTTTTGTGCGCAGATTTTTGGTGACATATGTATAATATGTGTCGCAAAATGTATTTCACATGCAAATATTTCGCAACACATGTCCAATGGGTGTCGCTTAATGTGTTTCGCGCGTAACTTTTTCTCGACACGCTTCGAATGTGTGTCGCGAAATGTATTTTGTGCGCAGATTTTTTGCGACATTAGATGAATATGTGTCGCTGAATCTTTTTCGCGCCACCGACAAAACATTTTGGAATGTGTCGTTATTTTGTTAAAATAAAGACGACACAACAACTTTGCATCGTAAATTAGTTTTACGCAACACAATTTTTATTTTGTGTCTTACATTTAGTGTTGTCTATTAACTATTTTGGCATAGTAATGAAAAATTCACTATTAAAACCCCTATTTGGAAAATATTTTTCTTTTACTTCACAATCAATTTTTTACGTAAAAGTAAGCTTTCAAACATTAAAAGCCATAAATAGCTTTTCAGATGTCATGCTGCCAAATAAGGCCTACATTCTGCATATAAACTTGTCTAGTACTTCATTTTGAGATTATTATTATTTCTTTTTATATAAACGTTTTTGTGCACTTGACCTTTTGACAAAATTATAAAAAAAGAAAATCATAACAATTTGAAAATTAATTAATTGATTTTCTTAGAATTTAACAAGAAAATATCTAATGTCATTAAGTGTATTTAATAATGAAGAAACTAATTGAAAATTTACAATAAACATATGGAATTTCTTGAATATATAGACCTTATCTATAATTTACATGTCATAAATATTTTTAGAATAAATTAGCAACCTGCACAAAATTATAATGGGGTATTGAAATTTGTTTTGTGATATCAGGAAAGGAATGTATATATAAGTGATATTGTTGGAAAGTGAATTTCCTATGTACGTCATTCCATGTTTCCAATTTCCATTCGAAGATTTTGAGCTTGGAAGAATAATAAAAAAGCAGAACATAAATTAATTTGGAGTAGATCATTAATATCTTTTGAATTTATTTATCTCTCTTCACTATATACACACATATATCCCTGTACATATACAGCGCTGCTAAAGCACTAGAATTCGGGCATCTTAAAGAGGGATTCACACCCTTTCATTTATGGTCAAAATTGAATAATTCTGATCAAAATTGGCTGCTTCCCAAAATGCACCGTTTACATTACATTTGGAGAAAAAAAAATTGGGGAATTTTTTTTTCGAATTCAGACAATATTTTTCCAAAATGCAAATGCAGGAGCAGGAGGAAGCTGTTGACACAGGAATTCGGCGCAGCCACCAGTTGGCCTTACTCTGTGCTGAAGCTGCCTTCTTGTTCCTCTGCACCGGTCGGGGTGAAGCCAGGAGCCAGTCGGCAAACCCTATTCATCCACCAAGCATAACCAGCTCTAGCAAAAGCAAGATCAATTTCCTGGATTTTATCTAACAAATACCTTATCTCCATTTTTAGATTTTGCTATTTCAGATGTAACCAAGCTCAAAATGGCTATCTCCTCGGCTTTCTCAGCATTTGAAAGTCTAAATTCCATGTTGTTCAACTCCACTGCCACTTTAGGTTCTACAAAGTATGTTGCACCAGAACTACTAACATCTAAAACTACCCCATCAGGAAGTAAATTTCTGTGTGAAGACCCACACACATCCTACTCCACCGCTTGGTGACTAAAGGACTGTCAATGTAGATTTTCCATGTTCATTTTCCTTTCTGATCTAATTAATTCCAAATCATCAATTGCTCTATCAAGGATAATTGAAAGATTCCAATCTATGCAAAATCCTATCTTTTGTTCCAGCCTATCAACTTGCTTAAAGGATTAGACTCCGGTGGTGAAAGGATTTGAGAGCCCTGGGGAGGAAGAGATTTTGGAGCTGGTTGCGGTTGAGTTAGATTGAGTGAGTAAGAGTAGGAACGAGTTGACTCAGTAATAACATCATTTTTTATCTTTATTTTATTTTTGGAATTTTTCACTCCATTATTGGCCGTCAAACTTCATGGCTGATGAACCCAGAACTAGTTGTGCACCATCACTGAGTACGTGTAATGTCTGAATTCGAAAAAAACTTTTTCCAATTTTTTTTCTCCAAATGTAATGTAAATGGTGAGTTTTGGGAAGCAACCAATTTTGACCATAATTATTCAATTTTGACCATAAACTGAGGGGGTGTGACTTTGGCTTTTCAAGAGCATCTCCGAATTTGTTAATTCTAAAAAAATATTATCAAATAAAATAAATAGACAGTGTTTGATAATAAAATTTTTAATAATTATGTATAAAGCCTATATTAGATTGATGTGGCAAAAATAAAAATAAAAACTGTCAGGTTGACTCTTTATTTCTAGAGGGTATGTTAGACATGCTGACTCATAATTTTTTTTTCATTATCTTTGACAATTTTATTTTAATTAGTATTAATTTTAGTTAGATTTATTTTTTTTAAATTACACATCATAAATTTAATTTATTTTAAACAGTTTTCATTGGAGACTATTTTTGAATATTTATTATTTATTAAATAGATATTTGGCATATAAGCAACAATGACTTATATTCTATATAGACTTCAATCCACGTAATCATTAAAGATGCTATAAGATGCTCGAATTTTGGTGCTTAGCACCGTATACATATAATATATATATATATATATATATATATATTGAGTATATATTATCCAGGACGGCAGAGCATCCTTATTTTCTTTTTCTTTTTCTTTTTCTTCGTTTGAACTGCTGAGATCATGTAAGCAGATGAGACACCCACATAATTTTCTGAGGCTACCTTGCACAAAAGAATCCAAGGCGAAATTTGACTAAAAGTTTGAGAATAGGACACAGAAGTACTTTAACTATAAAGTTTATTATGAACTCAAATATAAAACACCCTTTTTAATAATCTTGATTCGTAAAGAATCTTTTTATTGAAATAGTACAGCATGTTATTCAATTTATCCAGCTTCATAAATTTAAAAAAGATCTCTAATTAATTAGCATACTTGGCCTTGTAATCACTCCAAAGCTGATCAACAGTCTTCCCGAGCAGCTCCACAAAGTAATTTGGACTATAACCAGTCCTCGTTTTCTTGTTCAATTCAGCCACAAATCCATTTTTAAGATCATTACAGTAATCCAAAAACCTAGCAGTGACATCGTAGCCATGGTCCCACTTGTCTCCTCCACCTGGCTGGACCCAGTGGCTCGGTGCATACCCAGCCTTCAACCGCACAAAGTCAGCAATTCCTTCAATCAACCCACCCGGTGTCTGTCCGTTACCATTCCACTGCCATATGTGAGTGCTCTCATGGTAAAGCACGCCGGTGATCTCCCTCTTCGCGTCGCCGGAGTATCCCCCAATATACCTCGCGCTCACGTGAATCTCGTTGTTTCTTGCGAATGCGACTCCGTCAATGTCTTCTACTATCAAAGTCACTTTGGGCACGTCCTTTCGGTCAGCAGCGCTGTTTTGCTGGAATAGCCTCCATATGAAATCCGCGGCGGATATCAGTGTTTGTTTGCTGTATTCGGCTCCGATCTCGTTGTTGAAACGGGCACCGCCGGCGGTCGATCCGGCGGTGTTGGTGACCACGTATTCCACTGCATTGATTCTGTGGATGGCTGCAACTGCTAGGATTAAGGAGAGGAGAGAAAAATGGTGAACCATTTTTAACACTTTGATTTGGGTTATGAAGAAAATGTGATATTTGGTTATGGTTTTTTTTTTTTCTTTCTTTTTTTGACAAATTGGTTATGGTTTTTATAGAGGGAGTAATAGGTAGATATTTTGGTATAGAAATTGATGATGTGGTTGTGAAAGTTAGGGCGTTGGGCATAGTAATATTGACTTTTCCTTTCTTTTTGGTCTCTAAACTCCAGTCAAATTAAATTACCAGAGAATGACCTTATCCAACGAATGGACGAAGGGTTTGAACCAATTTACGTTTATGTCAATGAAAAAAAGAGAAAAAAGAAAAAAAGATGTAGGGTATAATCTTTCTTTTGTTAATTCTTTGGATTCATTCAATTGACTTGTATTCTATATTTATAGTATTTGTTTGGTTCTTTTTTGGAGTTTTATGACTTTGGTTTTGTTTGTTGGAGTTTTATGAGTAATTTCTTATTTGAGTTTTATGATCAATCCTAGTAAATTATTCTTATGTTCAATTGGATTTTTCGTCTTTTCTAAAAAGTAAATAAACATTATTTGAGCTTTGATTTCAATAGTTGCTTGGTTTTTATAAAGCGAATTGAAGAGAAACCATCTGTCTGTAAATTTACCAGTTGGTAGGTGGCATATATCTGCACGCTACTTAATTACTACAGACTATAGAAGATATATTCATTAAATACAATTTTCACACATTGGACATGACTAACATAAACATTCTTGCCGTATTTCGTAGCTACCAAAAGCATTGTTGCCGTATTGAAATAGAGGATATAGCTAGAATGGAGACATATTTGAAAAAATTAAGCTATATACATGTATACCAGAAAGGGTCATGCATATACGGATGAAATTCTTACTTTGGAGTTTGTATTAACAAATAGCAATCGCTACTTTCAAATTAATTCCTGCAAAAAATTAATGAAAGAAAAAAATTCTGTCTAAAAATGTAATTGAATTAATTTTATGACTAAAACTCATCTATACCTATTTTGGTCAAAGCTTGTGACCACCGTGTGTAATTTGTTTTGATTATAATTAAATACATTAGTTAACGTTAGTGGCAACGTTAATTTAAAACAAATAATAATATATAACAATAATAAAATAAAAATAAAAAGTTAGTGGTGTTAGAGATAATAATACACCAGGCTAATATTATCTCTTGTTATATGTATATATCGGTTAGAGTTGTGATAAGTGTTAGAGTTAGACTTTGGTTGTATTTTTACTAGATAGTGAGAGCTCACGATTCTACATATATGTGTATATATATACATATGTCAAGTGTGAATACATAATTAAGCTTTTCCCGATCATTACCTTGTTACTTGTTTCATCTTTATGGTATCAGAGCTTTTAGATTAAAATCAAAATATGTTGATCATTCCTGCTGCAAACATAACAACCATTACCAGCCTTGATCAAATAAGTCTGCCCAACTATACTTTCCCGTTTAAGCTTGATCAAAGCAACTATATAATTTGGAAATCACAAATTCTCTCTACTATAATCGAAGGCAATCTAGAAGATTTTGTAATCGGCAATATTGTAGAACCACCAAAACTCATACCTCAAACATCAACTTCAAATGCCGAAACAATCACAAGGGTTCCCAATCCAAACTATGCCCTTTGGAGGCTCGTTGATTAAGCCTTGCTAAGGTGGATCTGGTCTTCTATCATATCGAAATTGTTAACTCAACTCACAAACAATCAAACGTCTACTCAACTATGGTCATCAATGGCTAAACTCAACTCTTTGGATCTCAATCTAGGGCAAAAATCATGCAGTTACGGGCACAACTTCAATTAACCATGAAAGGTGCATTATCAATCAGTGCATACTATGCGAAGATTAAGGAAGTAGCCGACAACATGGCAATGACAGGTTCTCTTGTTAATAATGATGATTTTTCTTCTGCATTTGTCAGAGGATATACCACTGGATTATGATCCAGTCATAGCATTTATCAACTCCACATGAATATCTATGAAATTGAAAATGTATTGGCACTACTACTTAGCCAAGAGATGAGATTTCAAACAGCTAATGTTGAGACCTCACCTGCTGCGCATATGGCATCAAATTCAACCAAGAGATATAGAAAAGTGGAACTTAGCAAACGTGAGAATCAGGCAAAATTTGGAAGAAATAATAAAGGTTGGCGTGGAAGAAGTCGTGGAAGAGGGGTCTGTTTTGTCAATATGTTTTAGACCAGGCCGCACTGCTAACCTGTGCTACTAGAGGTTTGACAGAGATTTCAAACCAAATCAAAATAATAACAATTCTGCCTTTTATTTGTCTCCATATATCATAGCCAATCCAGAGTGGCTACTGGATAGTGGAGCATCCAATTACACAACCAATGATCTAGGCAACATCCAGAATAGATCTGACAAGCTTTTTGTTTACAATGGACAAGGATTACCCATTGCCAACACATGTTCTTTCACACTCAAAACCTCTTTTGGAAATTTATTACTACAAAACATAATGCATGTACCTTCAATTAAAAAAAAAAAACATCCTTAGTATTGCTAGAATTACTTCAGATAACAATACTATTGTTGAATTTGACTAATTATTTTATGTATATGAAGGAAAAAATCACAAAGAGACTATTATTACGAGGCACACTTAGTAATGGACTGTATAGAGTCACTACGCCAAAAACCCTAATAGGCGACGCAAAACTAGCGTCGCTAATTGTAAACGGCGACGTAAATTCATGTGTCGCGGAAAGGGGAGTCGCCGAAAGTACAAAAACATTCGCGACGTCCAAATTGCGTCGCCGTAAAATAAGGATTAAGGCGACGCATGGCGTCGCTGATAACCGTTATACATTCGCGACGCAAGTGTCGCAGTATCTTCATCAAATCGGCGACGCAAGTGTCTCCCTTTCTCATTGTTTATGAGCACTTTTGGCCTAGAATCGGAGACGCGTGCGTCGCCTTTTTTCATATAATCGGAGACGCTAGCGTCACCTTTTTTCATATAATCGGAGACGCTAGCGTCGCCTTTTCTCCTATAATCGGAGACGCGTGCGTCGCCTATTTTCCTACAATCGGAGACGCACGCGTCGCCTTTTATCCTACAATCGGAGACGCTCGCGTCGCCTTTTCTCCTAGAATTCGCGCACTTTTCTCCTAGAATAAGAGACGCACGCGTCGCCTTTTCTCCTACAATCGGAGACGCTCGATATGTATATTAATATATTACATAAGATTATATATTTTACTAAAAAAACAAAACTAGTTAAATTTGAGATTCTTTTTATTAACTAAAGGAATTATATACAGCTAGCTTAACTTGATATTGAGTACCCCTTCATTATTTGATATCAATATTGCTTACTTTACGAACAACTTAGGAGTTAGGTCACTTTGTGAGTGCTTGATTATGTCATTTTATTTTTGCTCTGGCATCACTCGTACCGGGCGCATTGTTGATCATAAATGCTTGGAGGGAAGATGGAACCGGTTCTTATGAAAATTTTGAATTTATGTAATTAGTTTGTTAGTGTTAGTCACTACTCCAAAAACCCTAATAGGCGACGCAAAACTAGCGTCGCTAATTGTAAACGGCGACATAAATTCATGTGTCGCGGAAAGGGGAGTCGCCGAAAGTACAAAAACATTCGCGACGTCCAAATTGCGTCGCCGTAAAATAAGGATTAAGGCGACGCATGGCGTCGCTGATAACCGTTATACATTCGCGACGCAAGTGTCGCAGTATCTTCATCAAATCGGCGACGCAAGTGTCTCCGTTTCTCATTGTTTACGCGCACTTTTGGCCTAGAATCGGAGACGCGTGCGTCGCCTTTTTTCATATAATCGGAGACGCTAGCGTCGCCTTTTTTCATATAATCGGAGACGCTAGCGTCGCCTTTTCTCCTATAATCGGAGACGCTAGCGTCGCCTATTTTCCTACAATCGGAGACGCACGCGTCGCCTTTTATCCTACAATCGGAGACACTCGCGTCGCCTTTTCTCCTAGAATTCGCGCACTTTTCTCCTAGAATGGGAGACGCACGCGTCGCCTTTTCTCCTACAATCGGAGACGCTCGCGTCGCCTTTTTTCTTAACCATTTTTTGCAAAAATTATTGGCAACGCAATTTGTCACTAATTAGACAAATGTTTTAAAACCGCAGCAAATCCCTATTTAAGACGTCGCCGGATAATTCAAATTTATTTTTACTGACTAATTAAATGATTTTTTAAATCTTATTTGAATATTAGAAATTTAAATATATAAATATAAATAATTAAAGTTAAACAAATTTAAATGGAATTATGTATTATAAGCAATAGAATGATGGACGTAAATTTAGTAAAAATGAGAATCAGTAGGCAAGCTAGTGATATAACAAATTATATAAGAAAAAAGAAATATTTTCAAACAATGCAAACAACAAAATTACATATATATGTACAAATAATGCGAACAACAGAATTACAAGCAGTTAAATATTTCCATAAGTATTATAATTAAATGTGACATTGTTTTGTAATGTAAAAGTATGTATATACAAGTGGAACTACGTACTATATATATATATATATATCTTACTACGATATGAGTGGGAGTAGAGCAGCTGTCCATTCGGCTCTAAAATGGTCAACATATTGCTGGGTCCAAGCACTATCTTGGAACTGCACATACATACCAAACATGCAAGTAATTAAAAAAAGTATTAACTAATAATATACATTCTTACTGAGTGTAAAAATAGCATAATTTTGATTACCATGTCCGCCAAATTTTCTCGAGCAACATTATTTACTATAATGTCCCGCATGATCATCATCACATAATATCCGCATTCGGTATTTCCTGGTTGTTTTATCGTCTATACAAAAGTGATACAAAAAAACAAGTTAATCATTATATTAAATAGGTAAGTAATATTTTGTTAGACAAACAATATTAATATATATTTATAATTATTAATAAATACTTATGTGTAAAAAGCTTAGCCAAATTTATGTATACAAATGTTATTGATGTACCTTTGTTTTAGGCCATCTAAGTTTTTCGTACCGAACTTTCTTTTGGCCATCGAATGTACAGTTCCAAGACATGTATGTGCTATATAAATCATCAAAAATAAAATCAGCAATTAATTATTAAATTTTATTAATAATCATCCACATATATAGTTAATTATACATACTTACCTATCGAACAAACTCTTAAAGTCGGCCATTCTTTGACGGTTGTTCTTCGGAAGCGCATCATGAAACCATGCAACTGCTAAGTATGGGTTAACAACACCCAACATCCAATGGCCTCTACAAAATGTATTAATTACAAATGTTTTAATAAAAGTCAAATAATCCATTGCAATATTAGACAAGTTATAGTACCTATGTAAAAATCCAAAACTCAAAACCGTACGTATACAACATCCCTTTATATACATTCAATAAACATACAAAGAGTCATATTAAAAACAATATTTAATTTATTCTAAAATTATTTAAATTTATCCATCTTTTAGCAAAGATATTAACAACAATTTGGTAAACTAATTAATATAAGAGTTGCATACTCGTTTGAGGCAGGCGGCGGCGGTAATGGAGCCCAACAGTCCGGCGGGGAGAGAGTTTGAGAGTAAGACAGTCCAGCAGTGGCGACGGCGGCAGCGGTAATGGAGCCCAACAGTCCGGCGGGGAGAGAGTTTGAGAAGAAGACAGTCCAGCAGTGGCGACGGCAGTAATGGAGCCCAACAGTCCGGCGGGGAGAAAGTTTGAGAGGAAAACAGTGGCGGCAGTACCAGCGGCGGCGGCGGGGGCTTGTTTGACTCCGGTGGGGAGATAGGTAGAGAGGAAAAGGAAATAATGGGGCCGGTTAGATGGGAGGGGAAGTGGGGAGAGAGCTTGCCATAAATTTTGGGTTGGTGGGAAGTTGTCCCGCCATAAATTTTCACCAAAAATTTAATATCAACCGGTTCTCCAATAATGCACTATAGGCGACATAAGCGTCGCCAATAATACAGTATTGGCGACGCTTGCGTCGCCAATAGCCCTAATTTCTGTTTTTTTTTTNTCTGTTTGAATCTATATTTACCTATTCTGTCCAATTTTTATAATACTTATAAATATTTCAACTATAATATTATATTGAATTATTATTTATTACAAAAAGTTAAAATAATAAAAAGTGAGTTATTAAATTTTTTTATATTTTAAGTACTCTTGTTTTTTTTTTCCAACACGTATGTACCAAAAATTTCCAATCTTTTTCAATTTTCCTTTTCCTTAAGTCGTCCATACTAGCTAAAAGTCCAACCAAATACAATTCAATTGAAAGCAGTTTGATTAGTTACCATTCTTAGACTAAAAATTTCCAATCTTTTGAAATAATTTTTCTTCCTGAAAATTACCATTCAAGAATAGCTAGCTTTGTCCTTGAATTTCATGAACTATTGATGGCTACTCTTTCCCTCCTTCTTCTCCAACTTTCTCTTGTCGTTGCTCAAACCAACAGCAACATAACTGTTGGTACTTCTCTCACTGCAGGAAGCAGCAATGCTTCTCTGTGGCTTTCACCTTCTGAAGATTTTGTATTTGGATTTCTCCAACGTGACAACACCAACAACAATTCCTTCATACTTGCCATTTGGTACTACAAACTATCCCGAATCACCACAGTTTGGTATGCAAATGGAGACAATCCAGCTCCAAGGAATTCCAAACTGGAGCTAACTTCTGACAGCGGTCTAGTTCTCAAAAATGGTGCTCAACAATTATGGAGCTCTGGAAAAACCAGTACTAATTCAGCTGCAGCAGCCTATGCTGTGATGAATGATACAGGAAACTTTATGGTCTTCGATGGTAATTCTAAACCCCCATGGGAGAGCTTCAAATATCTCACCGACACGCTGTTACCTTCTCAGATCATGGAGTTAGGTGGTTTTCTTTCTTCCAGAACAAGTGACAACGATTTCACCCCGAGAAGATTCCAGTTTCGTTTCGAACAAGGTATTGCTAAGCTCATCACCATAAACTTGCCTGGAAACTTTACTTATGATGAATACTATGCCACCCAAACTGAGGATGCATCCAATGTGTCAAATTCTGGTTATCGGGTAGTGTTTGATTCGTTCGGCTTGTATGTTCTGAGAATAAATGGAAACAAGTTCTTTATTACAAAACTGGAAGATCCAAACTCAATTCCTTTGGACTCCTATAAAAGAGTGAGTCTTAATTTGGATGGAGTTCTCACTTTGAGCTCTCACTCCAAAGATCCATCTGCTTCAAATGAAACCTGGAGAACCATAAGATCCATACCAGACAATGTATGCACGGCTATAGAAGGAAAAGTGGGAAGTGGGGTATGCGGGTTTAACAGTATCTGCTCGATCCAATCTGATGGAAGGCCAATTTGCAAATGCCCAAGTGGGTATCCTTTGGTCATCCTGATGATCCATACAGCGGCTGCAAACCAAATTTCTTACTGGGTTGTGATAATAGTTCGGGGCAAATCCACGAGGAGAGCCACTTCATGCAGCTGATACCAGATGTTGATTGGCCATTTACGGATTATGAGGCTCTTAGCTCTTCTAATAAGGATAGCTGCAAAGATGCTTGTTTGCATGACTGTTTATGTGCAGCAGTCATATTTGTCGGCAATGACATTCGCTGTTGGAAGAAGAAGTCACCACTTTCCAGTGGGAGAGATGGAGAGTCAAGGCTTGTAGCTTATCTCAAAACAGCTAATAATTCAAATCCTGAAATCCCACATGCTGCTCCGCAAGGCCCAGAGAAGGACCATCACATAGTGGTGATTGTGGTGTTGTCGGTACTCTCAGGCAGTTCTGTGTTGGTTAATTTTGTATTTGTGGGTGCAATGTGCATGGGTTTTGTTTTGTTCTTGAAGAGGAAGCTCCTTGGAGTTGAAATGTCTCCAAATGAAAGTTCTGTAGAAAGTAGATTGCAGCAATTTACGTGCAAGGAGCTCACAGAGGCCACAAATGGATTCAAGGAAGAACTAGGCAGGGGATCTTGTGGGATAGTTTACAAAGGCAAAACGAGATCAACCGGTCTCATTGCTGTCAAGATGTTAGACAGAGTGTTTGAAGAAATTGAAAGAGAATTCAAAGCAGAAGTTAACATTATAGGCCAAACACATCACAAGAATCTTGTCCGGCTAGTTGGCTATTGCGATGAGAAACAACACAGGTTGCTGGTATATGAGTTCTTGAGAAATGGCACTTTAGCAACATTTCTATATGGAGGTCTAAAACCCAGTTGGAACCAGAGGAAAGAAATAGCATTTGGGATTGCCAGAGGACTTGTTTACTTGTTTACCTGCAACACGCAGATTGTTAGAAATATGACACAAGAGAGGTTCTAAAGAGAGGAAAACAAGATATATTTGCATAAAAGCCACTTTATTACATTAAGGGTAAAACATATGGTTTATATAAAACCAGAAACCAAAAAAATACCTAATCTCTGTCATTTGACAGATGTAACCATGCTGCCTTTTACATATTTGATTACCCCTATTAAACATCATAACATAGGCTTCTAAAAACTGACACAATATCATAACAAGGTACACTTAGTTTACTTGTTTTACACATAATCAAAAAACTTAACACAAAGCTAGTCCAAATACAACCAGATTTGAACTAATCTGGTTTGCACAAAATGTGTTATCATTTTAACTTCTCTGCTGCCATATCAGCAGCCATGACACCAAAAGTGCCACCTTCAACACTCCTCCTTGGCACATTTGGGGGAAACATTGAGGAGAGTTCTCAATGTTTCAATCTGGACTTTGACATAAATATGGTGAAGCAATCTGAAAGTTTTTCTTGTGAATCCTCTCAGCTTCTCCTCCTGGTTTTTGACAGAAACTTTGAGAAGATTTCTGAATTTTAGAAACCATATTTGATTCAGCAACATTTTTCACCATTTGGACTTTCGAAGTTGAAGCTTCATGCCTCTTTTCCTTAACAACCTTTTCTAGCTCACTGGTTGTCCACTTCAACTTAGTTTTGAGTTGGATCATTGCATTCTTTGTCTATAGAAGTTGTTCTTCAAGCTTTTCAACTTTCTTCTGCTGGTTCAAGGATAATACCTCTGCTTCAGCTGCTTCAGCAGCCTTGCAAATCAGTTTTTGCTCAAAATAATTGAAAATATAATCACCAAACTCTTTATACAAATGTTGTGATTGATCATCAGCTCTTGCTGTCATGGCAGTGAGCTCATTTTCTTCCAAATCTACAACGAAGTTCTTGTTTCTCATTGAAACACTTAACACCTTGTTTCCTTGAGGCTCACTTATTATGCACTTATTGTTGGAGAAATTCACAGAGTATTGATTTTCCAACATTTGGCCAACACTCAACAAATTCTCACTAATTTCTGGAACCAAATACACATTAGAAATAATTTTCATACCTGTTGGAGTTGTGACAGCAACATCTCCTCTTCCAACAGCATCCACAAGTGCTCCATTTCCCAACCTGACTTTTAAATGGTCATTTCTATCCAATCTCACAAAGAGTTGCTCATTGTGAGTCATATGATTTGAGCATCCACTATCAATTAACCATTTTGCCTTGTTGCTGCCCATATTGACACTAGATGCAGCAAACAAAGTTTCAAATTTTTCAGGTGGTTCATCTGGCACTTGAGCTTGATTGGCCTGTTGAACATTCTCTCATTTCCTTTTGCATACCTTTTCTACATGGCCAAATTGCTTACAACTCTTGCATTGCACATTTGGCCTAAACCAATAATACTTTGCTGGATGACCCTCCTTTTTACAGTGAAAACAAGGACCATATCTCCTCCTATCTCCTTCTTTACTGAAGCTCTCCTTGCCCCTTTTTATTCTCTCAACAGATTCTCCATTTTGCTTTGCAAACAAAGCACCCTCCATAGTTTCTTCTTGTCTAAAAGTCCTCCTATGTTCAATAGCTTGTAATGCATTGATGAGCTCCGAGAGAGAGATCTCATTGAGGTCTCTTGATTCCTCCAAGGATGAAATCTTTGCCTCAAACCTTTCGGGTAAGCTCACCAATACCTTCTCAACAACCCTCTTGTCTGGCAGCTCCTCTCCAAGCACTCTAATCTGGTTTACAACCTTTAGAACTCTATCTGTGAACTCCTTCACTAGCTCACTTTCTTTCATTTTCAAAGTCTCGAACTCTCTCCTTAAGTTCAAGACTTGCATTTGCCTTGTTCTTGCACTTCCTTGGAACTCTTCTTTGAGCTTATTCCAAGCCTCTTTTGCTGTAGAACAGGTCATTATCCTAATGAAGATAGTGTCAGAGGTAGAGGAATGAATGGCAGCCAATGCCTTGAACTTCTTGGCAACCTCTTCACTGTGTTGTTTCATTTGAGCCACAGTGGGGTTTGCTCTCAATGGCTCTGGTTCCATTCCTCCTTCTGTGACCTCCCACAGGTCAAAAACTTGCAAATAGGCCTTTATTTTGATAGACCACATTGCATAGTTTTCACCTGTGAAAACTGGTGGAGAGGGAGCTGAAAAATGGGTTGAAGCCATGGTTTTTCAAAGAGGAAAACAAGAAGAAAATAGTAGGTTCTGAACTGGTTTTTGGTCCTTTGAAAACAAGTAGCTCAAGACTCACTTGGTCTGGTTGCTTTGCATAAATCTGGCCCTTCTAAGATCAGTTAGGGCTCTGATACCATGTTAGAAATATGACCCAAGAGAGGTTCTAAAGAGAGGAAATCAAGATATATTTGCATAAAAGCCACTTTATTACATTAAGGGTAAAACAGATGGTTTATATAAAACCAGAAACCAAAAAAATACCTAATCTCTGTCATTTGACAGATGTAACCATGCTGCCTTTTACATATTTGATTACCCCTATTAAACATCATAACATAGGCTTCTAAAAACTGACACAACATCATAACAAGGTACACTTAGTTTACTTGTTTTACACATAATCAAAAAACTTAACACAAAGCTAGTCCAAATACAACCAGATTTGAACTAATCTGGTTTGCACAAAATGTGTTATCATTTTAACTTCTCTGCTACCATATCAGCAGCCATGACACCAAAAGTGCCATCTTCAACACAGATCATCCACTGCGACATAAAGCCTCAAAACATACTTCTGGATGAGTATAGCAATGCTCGGATTTCTGACTTTGGATTGGCAAAGCTTTTGCTTATCAATCAAAGCCATACAAAAACCAACATCAGAGGAACAAAAGGGTATGTTGCCCCTGATTGGTTCAGGTCTGCGCCGGTGTCTGTGAAGTTTGATGTGTATAGTTTCGGTGTGGTGCTGCTAGAAATCATTTGCTGCAGGAGAAATGTAGACATGGAAGTTGATGAGGAAGAGAAGAGAATTTTGACAGATTGGGTTTATGACTGCTATTTGGAAGGGCAAGTATATGATCTGGTTGAAAATGATATGGAGGCCATGAATGATATAAAGATGGTTGAGAGATTTGTGATGGTTGCCATTTGGTGCCTCCAAGAAGACCCCCACATAAGACCAACCATGAAGAAAGTTATGCTTATGCTTGAAGGAATACTTCAGGTTTCAGTTCCGCCAACTTCATTTTCATTTACTTCCATAGAAATTGAGCAATAAATATGCACCTTATTTATATTTTATTAGAAATAATAATTTTCTTTAATTACCAAACATGTCCTAAGTCTTCTTTTCGTACCTTTCAATTAAGTCTAGCTAGTTCTTATCCCCCACCCTCAATGTAATTAAATAAGTAAATTCATTAACTAATTTAGTGCACTGAAAAACAAAATAAAAAAGTGTTTCGTGCATGAAGATATATGTTGAAAGGGATTGGGATGACAATTTATGTTATCGTTGTATTTTGTGTCAATCCGTAATTAATTATGTTTATCTATTTAAATAAATATTATTATTATTTTATATTATTTTTACATTATAGTATATTACATAATATATATTCATTAATTTAATTTATTTATGTTAATCATGTTGATACTAAAAGATGACATACGAGTCGTTTTTAAGTTGTATTTCATATCGTAATTTAAATTGAATCTATAAAAATGGGTGTATGAAAAATATATGTTGAAATAGGTGCACGAAGATATATATGCTGTTTTTTCTTCTGTTTAAAAAAAAAAAAAAAAACTAAATTATTAAGAGAAACATACTAAACTGATCAACCGACGTCTATCATTAATTCAGTTTGGCATTTGGCTCAATACTGTATTATTAACTGTTATTTTTAATTCTTTTAATATTTTTTAAATCTTTCACTTATTTATTGTTCTTTTAAAAGGAGAAAATTTTATTGTTCTTTTTCTTGAATTTCTGAAAGTCCATTTATTTGATTCCTTGCACATAGAAATTCAAGAAAAAGAACAATAAAATTTTATTAATTTTTTCTATTTTAAAAAAAGAGAAAGAAAATATTTTTTTTCTTTTGATATTTCTTCAAACCTTTGGAAAACCAGATTTTTTAAAAAGTTATTTCTATTTTTGGAACAAGCATAACAAAATGAAGATATTTAGCAATAAAATCAACATCATCGATGGCCTGCTTAATTTTGGCATGGTTTTACTTAGAGTTTAGTGTACGTTTAGTGTATAGTAAGCGCATTTTATATGCCCATCTCAATTTTTTTTTTCCTTGTGGGGCTAAAGATGTCAAATAATCTGTATAATTACAACCGTCAATATCATCTTAGCATCTCCATTTTTGGGATGGATCGAAATTTCACATACACAAAGCACATCTAGGGTGCGCCAGAGGGGGGCCAAGAAAAATTGAGCCTAATTAAATAGGCTTGAAAAAAGGGTTTTCATAGAATTATAAATTTTTTCGCATGGAGCTAAGGTGTAATTAACTTTCATGTTGACATGGTACAAAACATTTAAATATGCGTATACATATTTAGTCATTATCAACTGGTCATGATCATTTTAGGGCATGAAACAAAATAAGAAAAAAAAAAAAATTGGATTTGTAAAATATTATTTTAACTAACTAAAATGAGTAATTGAAGTCCCTTTTAAGGTAGGTAATAACATCGAAGTGATTGGAAAGTGGTACGCAACAAATGAAATAAACATTCAATTATTTTTTACTATTAGAAAATGGGACAAAGATGGGTTAGTATATATCATATCATCATATCATATATGTAAATATGTTTTTTAATTTTTTTTTTAGTTTTATTAATTATCATCGACAGTGATGATTATCAATGTGATCATTGCTGACATGAGAATTGCTAATTAGCTACATTTGATTGTTGTATTGACTTTTTATATTAAAAATGTAATTGAAAAAGTGAATCGTGTTGGAGAATTACTTAAATTGTCAAATATATAGGACCGATTGGTGATAATCACTAGTGTTGACCAAATATGTATTTTTTTACTGGATAAATATATATGTAATTAGGTATCTACATCTCTATCTATAAGAAAAAGATTTACACAACCATAATATTATGTATATCTAGATGATTACAAAAATTGTTTAATTGATTGTGAATGATATGCTATTATTTTATCCATTTCTGTTGAATTTAACATATCTTTTATTTCTCTATATTACTTCATATTAATTTCTGAATCAATAATTTAGTGTCTAATTAACTTCACCTTTGTAACATTTCTAGATCTTTACACAAATATGTATGTATGCACTAATTAATTGATCGAAATCAAGCTAACAAAAAAATATTTATAATACTCAAGGAGAAATCGGGTAGTCTCGGATTTGATTAATTTGTGGCAGAAAAGGAGGAGTTTCATTAGAGATTTTTATACTACTTTTGGGTCAAAAACTTAAAAATTTGATGACTTTTAAGGCTATCTTTCTTGGCTATAATTCAGGAATTTTGTGCAGCTTGTCCTAAGCTTTTATATATATATATATATATATATATATATAATTCATAGACTTCCAAATTCCAATTATTGTTTTCTCTCAATCTTTATTGTTTCCTTCTCTTATTTTGTTAATAAGTAGGACACAGAATATAGAATCCACCCCAAGTATTTCTATAATTTCTTGCATGAAATTAAAAATATGTTTTTCTGAAAAGAGATCCCAAAACAACGAGAAAAACTTCAGTATCACCGTGGTACCAGCTGCTACCACTTCCACTCAACTGTGGGGCTTTTAGTCAAAAGCTAAATTGAATAATACAGGGGGCGATACAATTTCAATTTTGAAATTACCCACGTGATCTTCACGTGACGACTTTTTCTTTTTTCCATGTGAGCACACCCCGACTGTCTTTCTTCATCTGCGCGCACTAGATCCTTGATTCCTTTCCCAGCCGAATCTCCTCCCTACGATCGGCTCCTCCTTCCCCAGCCGGGCACAGAGCCTCGCCCCTGATGATCGGCGAAGCTCCTCCCTCCCCAGTTGCGCAGTACAATCACTCAATGTATTTTGCCATAATTATTAATCCCATGTCTGCCGCACACAAGCTGCTTGAATATATTCATATCAGATGTAGCTTCCCATCAATTTCTGAATTATTGAAAGTGGCTCAGTGCTCCTTCCACTCTTTAAATGCTATATGGAAAAATTAGTCCCGGTCATATAGTTATAAAGTGCTGAAAAAGCAAAAAAATTCCTCCACTTCCTCTCTCTCAACAAATTGATTTGGTTCTCCAATTCTGAGTGATTGGTTTTTATTTTATTTCATATATTTTTTATTTGGGTTTGAAGAATAAATATATTTATGTTTATGTGGTGGGTTCTATTGATTTGTCCGAGAGATACATGTTAGAGAGAGAGGCAATATAGAAGGATTTCAAAAATGATAAAGAACAATGCAGAATCAGCAACTCATTAAGCTAAAAAGCTCCAAGAAAGCAAATAATCAGATTAACATAAATAATAATAATAATAATAACAGCAGCAATCTAGACAGCTTATTTTCATTATCACATAAAAACATCTCCAATAATTTTGTCAATTTTTAAAAAATTTTACCACATCAGATAAATAGACAGAATAGTAAAAAATTTCTCTCCAATGGTTTTGTGGAAAAACTCTGTCAAGCTAACGTGACATAAAAAAAAATAGAAGTTGTCAAGATAACATTCTACTTGAAGCATCTTTAATGGCTCTGTGGATTGGAATCTACATGGCACATAAAATAGAAGTTTTTATTGCTTATGTGGCAAATGTCTATTTAATAGACAGTGAATATTTAAAAGTAGTCTCCAATGGAATCTGTTTACAATGAAAGTAATAGATTATTTGTAATTTTTTTTTTAAATTATATCTATTTAAAATTCTAAAATAATTGAAAAAAGAATAAAAAAAGAGTTAATTGCTGAGTCACACTGTCTAACAGACCTTCTGAAAGTAGACAGTGTATTTGACAGTGTCTATTTTATTTTTTGCCACATCAGCTTAACAGAGCTAATAGACAGAGTCATTGGAGAATTTTTTTTTTTTTAAATCTTTCTATATTTATGATGTGGCAATAAAATTAAAGCAATCCACATTATCATTGGAGATGCTCTTGTAATTTTAAAAGTAGAAACTGTCAAGATAACATAAAAAAAAATAGAAACTGTCAAAATAACATTAAAAAAAATAAAAAATAAAAAATAAAAATAATAAAATAAACCAAAAATTTATTATAGACATAATTCATTAAAACATAATTTTAAAAATTTACTGTTTATAAAATAAAAATTTGGATGAACGACAGGTAATTTTGCCGGCGTTGTGAAGCGCAGCACAGTGCAAAGTTGTAAACGCCTCGTTGTTTTATGCATGTTGAACTGCAATTTGTTGGGCAGTCGTTGATCTTAGAGCTTAAACCCCAAATAAATATATAAATAACACAAAACCCAAAAAAGAACAAAGCCAAATTGAATATATTCTTACAATATCACAGAGCATCTCAGATATTCTTACAGCCAAAGAAAAGCATTTTAAATTTATTATTCCATAAAAAAATAAAGGAAAAGCTGAAAGATGGAGAAGATAGTGATAATGTTGATGATTTTGGGTGTTGGGGTGGTGATGGGTTTGCAATCTGAGAACGATATAACGTGCCAAGAAGGACTTGAACCCGTGCATACCCTTCTTGAGAGCCGCTGCCGGAGCTGACAAGACAAGCATTCAGGAGCTTCGCCAATCGTCGGGGGCGAGGTTGTGCTGTGCGCGGCTGGAGAGGGAGGAGCTTCGCTGATCGTCGGAAGTGAGGCTCTGTGCGCGGCTGGGGAGGGAGAGCCAATCATCGGGAGGAGATTCGGCTGTGCTGGGGAAGGAAGAGATTCGGCTGGGGAAGGAATCAAGGGTCTGGTGCGCGCAGATGGGGAAAGACAATCGGGGTGTGTGGGCATGAAGAAGGAAAATGTCGGTCACATGAAAATCACGTGGCTAATTTCAAAATTGAAATTGTATCGCCCCGTATTATTCAATTTGGTTTTTGACTAAAAATTTCACAGTCGGAGACGCTATAAACCACGATTGTTGAGGTCTATAGAGCTTCTATATATATATTGAAAAGAAAAAAGATGCAAACTGTAAAAGATGATAAATTGAAATCAAGAATTTTGAGTTAGTTGGAACAAGTTTCATCATTTTATTACTAATCTGAAAGCCCTCGTACCATTTCTTTCCACCATATCCAAAAATTTAGTTAGACTTGGCCATTTAGATGCCATGGTCAAAATTTTAGAATTTAACAACTTTAGCTTCTGCTATTCACCAAAAAAATAAAGGTCAATATCTCTCTTTCATTTTTGAATTCAGAGAACCATAACTAATTCAAAAATTGCTAAATCAAATTAAACATTTTATTGCATGCAGCAAAACCAAATCATATATTTTTAACCACCACTCTTAACCACCTATTCACCGGAGGAACCCATCTCGGCCGTAGACTCGCTCTTTTTGATAATGTCTTGAGTAGCAGCTATGGCTGCAGCTGCCCAATCAATCACCTGCGTTCGTTGAACCCGATCCCTCTCCTCCTTAGAAACCTCAAGAATTCTCTACATGTCTTCTTCACCAAATCCTTAGAATCATCATCCTCGACCGAATTCGCGACGATCTTCTGAAATTCAGTTGCCTTCCTCCCATTCTTGATGGCCTTTTTCCACATATCGAGGTAGGATTCCCTGCCGTCGGAAACCCAAATTTGTAACCCTCTTTTTATACCTGCAGAGAGAGAGAAAGAATGGATGATGATGTAGATTACTGATGTGGCATTTTAAAACAAATGGCATAAATTGGATGGAAGTGGTACCACGGTGGTATTGAAGTTTTTCTCCAAAACAATTGGTGCAGTTATCTACATCAAGTAGTTATATATGGTGATAATTAGAGAAATCAAAATAAAATATAAAATAAAAAGAATTCTTATCTTGACAACCACAAACCACTATATAACGTTATGATTTCTTGTGACTAAAAATTAAAAAAAAAAATATCGTGATGATGACAAAACTCATCGAAGAACTTTGGAAACAATTGCGTGCACAATGGTAGCAAGTTCCATCTCCTTTTGTTTTTCTCCATTTTTATAGTTATTTCCTCCATCACCTAGGATTTTTGAGGTCCAAGTACACAGTTGAGGGAAGAAAAAGCAGCTGTAAATTTTAAATATTTATCAGTGACTTTGCAGCATGGTTCTGGAGGTGTAAAGTAGTGGTGCATTCAAGATCTTGAACATAATCATTAGCTTATTCTTTTTCAGTGAAAAGAGGGTCCAAAAAGAATAATGAATATTTTTCTTAATCATTTTTGTTTGTTTATTTTTGTTGTTGTTGTTGTTTCTTCCTTAATGTTCAAATGAGTAGTTAAATGAATGAAGCTGCTGCTTGGTTTTGGTTAAGTTTTAAGCATATATGTGATACATTCATTTCATGATTAAAACAACATCAGGTCACTTATTAATCTTTATATTGTTTAATTTAATAAAATTTTAGTAGATTATATGAATTCGATAAATTATTAAAATTTTAAAAAGACAAAATAAATCTTATATGAACTCATTTAAATCCAAAATATATTTTTAATTTTTAATTTTTAAAAATTGATAAATAAAGTCCAGTAATATAATTTTCTATGTCCATGGTTTCTCCCAAATGTTATCAGCAATAATTACCCACATCATCCGAACTATTAGTTGGGTTAAAATTTGGGTTGAATGAAACTTTACACATTGCCCTTCAAAGGGCGTGTATTTAAATAAGGGATGTATAATGATGTATACGAACTTTGTCGTGGAACAACACACCGTCCCTACTATGGATGGTGTGTTGTTCCACGAGAGGAGTACATGATAGAAACAATATGTGCTTCTGTCATGTGCCCCATTCATGGCGAAACACATTGCCCATAGTATGGTAGTAAGTGTGCCCACATTGGGGCCCATGATGGATGATGTTATGGGCAAGGTACATGATAGAAACACATGTGTGCCCACGGTTAGGCCTATGACTAAGATGCATTCGACCGTATAACAACAAACTGTCCATGGTTGGGCGGTGTGTTGGTTCACAGATGTGGCCCAACATAGAATCAACAAATGCCTTGTTCAATTTCTTAAAAAAATAATAAACACACATAAAAAGATAATAAAAACCCAGCAAAGAAAGATTAATTAAGCAAAATAGTATTTTCAAGCAAAAGATAGTAATAAATGTAATATCCATAGTAATCAAAAAATACATATCCATAAAAAAAAAAAAAAGACTATCATGCAGTAGAAGCTGGTTTTCCAGTTGGTTAATCCATTTTCTTCAACTCAGGATACCTATGCATAATTGTTTTGAGAATAGTGCTAATGGACAATTCTTTAATTTCATCTAATATGGAAAAATATGCATGCCGAATAAATCAAGCATTCTCCTGAGGTAGCACAAAGGGGAATGGGTTGTTGAATTCCTCAACCATAAAAGGTTTGAATATTGGTTTTAGAATAAAATGAAAATAAAAATAAAGCTTTTTAATAGCGGTTTTATAAATCTGGAGATAAAGGATGGCTCTTCGACTTCTAGTTTCCTATACTGCCCTATTTATAACACACGACCCTTAGATAGGGCGTGGTATTTTTTCAAGGGTTGTGTGACTAGAAGTCGAAGAGTAATTTGTAATCATTAGATATGTAATCATTAAATATGATTGGAAGTCAAAGAATCCTTTTGTAACAATTGATTTCTTTTAATAAATGATGAAAATTGATTTGATAAATTGTTCATCATGAACTTATTACATATAATTATCTTAGAAAACTACATAGATAATGAAAAATTAAAAAAAATATGGGAAAAAATTATGTACACAAAAATAAATAAATAAATTGTAAATTGACCCAAAGTAGGGCGGATTGTGTAACTAGATGGCAGGGGTGGGGCTAGCCATGTAGTTGTACAGTACGTCTTATATATTTAGTCTTCACCTTTACACATTGCCCTATATATGGCAGGGATAGTTGTCTTCAATCTTCGTTTTTTTTTTTCTAGCTTTTATCCACTTTTTTCATTCATGTTAGTTTCATTTAAAAAACCTTCAAAATACACATATTGATCAGATGAAAAATAGAAAAAGAAGAAGAACAGTTGTAGAGTGATTTGAATTAGTTTGGGTGAAAAAAAGAATAAGAGTAATAGAAAACGAGAGAAAGAGTTGCAAAAAGAAGAAAAAGACAAAAAAAAAAAGAATGAAAGTACAAAAAGTGACTTGTAGAGTAAATGACGAGGCATAAAATGAATTTTTTAGGAAAAGAGCTGATGAGGTGGTGGACAATAACCATTAAAAAATAGATATGCTTATTTCATTAATTGGCCCCAATCACAAATATTCTTTTTGAGTTTATCAAACTAAAACAATAACATTAGCCCTCACATGATTTTCAGTGTTAAACTGAGTCTGTGTTGTGTTATTTTCATATTAATTTTTTTATTCGAATAAAATATATTAAAATTTTATATTAAATTGTATTTGTATTTTGTTTTATTCTTGTTTTTTAGATCTAATGATGTTTATTTAATTTTTTTAATTTAAATTAATACATGTTAAATGAAAAGCTAAATATCTTCAAAAAAAAATCTAGATACTAATATTCTCCATGATCAATAATTATCAATTCAAAATATTATAAATTAAAATTATGTTAAATATTCATAGTAGCTACGGAAAAAAATATGTATTATAATTGTTAATTTAAAAATATTTAAAATATTACAAACCAAATCAAAATTGTTCATTCGACATAATTAATAGAAATAATATAATCTAAAACTAAAAATTAATATTGAAATAGATATAAAGTTGTTATTTTTTACTATAATGAAATATAAATCTCATAGTATTCTAAAAAAAAATTTAAATAATGTAAAAAGTTAATTATAATAACAAAAAAGTAAATTAAATTTTTTTTATCATGTTTTAACATATTTAACAAATTTCAATCTGTTTTTTTTTTTCTCATGTCTTACTATATAAGACTAATATTAATCCGATTTTATATTATAGATCCAAATCTACAAATAACTATACTGTATCGTGTTATTTAATATTTTTTCAAACTTACGGAAATGCTCCCAAATTATATGAATTTAAAGCTAACAGTACGAAGAAGCTACGCCAGCAATGCTGGCTTATTGTCCCTGTCAAGACGTATATATTTCCATATACAATCAAAGCAAAAATAAGTCCAAAAAACAATTCAATGCAGTGAGATTTGTTAGCATGTATAGTTAGAAATTTTAATGTTTAATTTGAATTTCAGTATTTGTTTTTGGGTAAAATTTGATTTTCAATATAAAAATCTTTTTCGATCTCAATTAATATTCTCCAAGTATTGGTTTTCCTGGCTATGCATATGATGACGCAGGACAGGCTAACTAGGAACCAAATTTACTATGGGGTCGTTTTAAATATACATAATTATATTTTAAAAAAATAATATCAATATATATTTATTTAATTATTTTAAAATAACTCGAATACTATATTTTTTTAAATTAAAGAACGATATATTTATTGTTTGACGGATACAAAAGAAAGATATAATATGAGATGTAATCACAAAATGAAATGGAGTATCTATGATATTAAGAAAAAAGAAAAAAAAAAGAATTTGGAGAGTATTATCAAATATTGAGACTGACGGAAAAAAACATATCAGCGACTATTAATTATTATAATTGAAACATACAATTTTTATCAGAATACGTTTTTATTTTATATTTGCTGAAATATCAGAATAAGTCTTTATTTACAAACAACATAACGTATTTCTATTTTTTCATTGTTATTAATTATGTAAATAAAGTTGTCAAACAGGCATAAATATATAATAAACAGTAATTAAAACATTTATACTAAAAAAAAATTGCTTAAAAACTAAAAGCAGAAAACTAAAAGCCACTGTTTTCAACCCAGCCAAGTCCAAGTCCAAGTCCATGTCCATTCTAAAATGTTGATACAAAAAAAAGATTTTTTCAGCGTCCAGGTGAGGGTGTTAAGCCGGCGTCCTCGCGTCTCGGCATCCCCTTTTTCCATAGTCAAAGTCAACACTTATTTTTTTTTTTCCCATTTCTTTTCGTAGACAAATTAATCTAATTCAAACACAGGGACACATAGTTTGTTTTGCCACCTGTTTTTATTGAATGTTACAGTCAAGATTGCATGATTATAGTGGATTCATTGTAGTTTTGGTTGAAATCGTAATTAGATTTTGTTTTATTTTGGATTTATAACATGTATGATGCAGTTGATTCATTTAAATTCGTACGGTTGATGGTAAAAAAATTGAATTTTCTGAAATTTTTCGACTGAATTTTCTTTCTCTTTGAATTTTGTAATTCTGGCAATAATTAGCTAAGTTTTCATCCGGAAAACATTTAAAACTCAAATAAGAATCAAAACCATTTAAACAACGACAAAAACGAGAGAGATATGACCGGATCTTGACTCGGGTCTCTAGACCCATGGATCTTGCAAACCGGATCAGGCGCAACCTGCTAGAGGTAGAAGACGCTAACTTCAATGATCACGTTTGCTGATGTTAGCGTCTGATTTTTACAGTAAAAAAAAATTGCTTAATTTGAATTGATAGGAAAAAATATAATTAATTAAAAATATCTTTTAAAAGATATAATATTTGTATATCAGACTATTATATAGAAGATATACTCAATTAAATGTGAGATAAATATAATAAAAGTAAAGTATAAATTAAATTATTATACAAAAATTTTAAAAATAATAGATTATTTGATATATTATTTTGTCAATTCAATAAAAAAATTATATAATACAAATATTAAACCGATGTGTGTTAGGATTAAAAAATTCTTACATGATTAATAACTTTAAAAAATAAATTAACACAAACGATTTGATAATATGAATTCATAAAAAAAATATTAAATAAATAAACAAAAAAATAAAAATAAAAACCCAAACTACGTTTAAATATGAACGGGCCACAGCCCATTCGTCAGGCCACACACATTTTAGACCTTTTTTATTTTTGTTTTATTTATTTATTTTTTTCATTTTCGCTTGCTAAATAACTAAACGTAATAATTGAAACAAAAATGCCACAAAGTTTGATGATTGATCTATTATTCATGACTAATCAAAAATTAGAAATGTAGTCCAATTTATTAATAACTGATTTTAAAAAGTTAAGGAAGTAAATTAATTTTTTTTATATATTATTTTTAATATATTTATTTCATATAATCCATTTGGATCTTTACATTTGTATTTGGTTCAGATTTAGCTTCATTAAATACTTTTAAATTTTTTAGCTTTAATTTCATATTAAATTATAATTTATTCTAAAAAATTTAAAATGATAGAAGATGAATTATCAATTTTTTTTGTATTTTATCTCTAATATAACCAAATGCATATTTTTTTTTTCCAACACGAATATACCTAAAATTTCCAATCTTTTTCAATTTTCCTTTTCCTTAAGCTGTCCATACTATCTAAAAGTCCAACCAAATACAATTCAATTCAAAACAATTAATATGAATTCATAAAAAAAAAATTAAATAAATAAACAAAAAAAAAAACTCAAACTCCGTTTAAATATGAACAGGCCACGGCCCATTCGTTAGGCCACACCCATTTTAGACATTTTTTATTTTTGTTTTATTTATTTATTTTTTTCATTTCCGCTTGCTAAATAACTAAAGAGCAAAGTGGTTCTTCCTTCCCAGCGCCGCAAACTCCGGTGGTTTTTCTCTCATCTGCTCTTCCCCCTCCGCCGCCACCTTCTTTGTCTTCCACTTGGGATTTTTGGACCATTTGTAAGCTCGCTCAAACTTTCCTTAGAAAACTTGCTCACCACCGAAGGCGGCGCAGTGGTGCTTGACGCGATGCGGTGGTGGTTGCCTCCCATTCCTCCTCCGTCACCGACTTGGAAGAAGAAGGGACAAATATGCAAGGTTTTAAGTAAGCTAATTCTGGTGCAGCATACCCTTGAGTGCCAATTTTGTTTCCCTTTCTATTTTTCAGTTTAAGGGAATTGTGGGTGAGATTTCACTTTGCATTTTGGCATGAAATTGGTCATATTTGAGATTTAATTGCCACTTTTTCTTAATTTCTTTTCATTGTAATCGGTAAAATTTGAAGAAGAGAAGAAGAAGGAAGAATAGAGAGAGAAAATGAAGCCATTTGCCCCTGGATTTTCTCTCCACGAGGTGTGCACGTGATTTTAACGGAGGAAAAATAGACGGAAATGACGAAAAGTACTAACATGTTTCAAAATTGTTAGTTCGGATATCTAAGTGTAAAACACGCTATAGTTCGGATAGTCCACATATAATTTGCTCATAACTAAACGTAATAATTGAAACAAAAATGCCAAAAAGTTTGATAATTGATTTATTATTCATGACTAATCAAAAACTAGAAACGTAGTCCAATTTATTGATAACTGATATTAAAAAGTTAAGCTGATTAGAGGTGAATTAATTATGCTTTTTATATTTTATTTTTAATACATTTATCTCATATAATCCGTTTGGATCTTTACATGTGTATTTAATTCAGCTTCACCAAATACTTTTGGATTTTTTAGCTCTAATATCATATTGAATTATCATTTATTCTAAAAAAATTAAGATGATAGAAAATAAATTATCAAATTTTTTATATTTTATCTTTAATACAACCAAATACATATTTTTTTTTCCAACATGAATATACCTAAAATTTCCAATCTTTTTCAATTTTCCTTTTCCTTAAGTTGTCCATACTATCTAAAAGTCCAACCAAATACAATTCAATTCAAAACAATTAATTTTTTCCAACACGTCTAGCCTATAAATTTCCAACCTTTTGGAAAAATTTTCTTCCTAAAGTTTAAAATATCTTAAAACAATGACTAATATTAGCAAATTTTGTGTCTATGTTTGACTTGCATTAACTTAAGATGACTAATTTGTCTAGGAAATGAAATGGGAAAAAAAATTTAAAAAATTTTAAACTTTGAAAAAAGGGGAGCTCGAGAAGCGAGGAGACCCAAAGACCAAGAGTGGCGTCAACACAATACACAGAGTGGGGCAGCCTCTACCATCCAATTTCTCGGAGGGAATACTCGTCAACATGGAAATCTTCACGCGCCTCCGAGGCTCCGCGTATCGTTTTTTGTGCCACAGGGGAAAACGCCGGCGTAACATCCCCACCTAAACGTTGCGTTTCGTGTTTAGGGTTTATTCTGGCATGTGATATTTCAACCCCCCCCCCCCCTTCGGGCTGCCTTGAAGGCGATTGGCGTCCTTTATTTAAACAATCTATTTCCTTGTCGTCTTCTCGATGTGGGACAGTCTACGTTGAGAAAATCTTCTGATAGATAAAATAGGATTATAACATCGGGCTCATTATAAACATAAATTTAAAGTTTAATATAAAATTATTCTAAAATTAAAAGTATCAAATTATGTTCAAAACAGAAAATAAGTGTCAACCTTGCTGATTTTTTTGCTTTCAATTCTTGATTTCAAATTTACTTGTGGCACATAAACCCAAACTTTCAGCTTTTTTTTTTTTTTTTTTTTTTTTTTTTTTTTTTTTTTNTTTTTTTTCGTTTGTTTTATTTCTTTCTTATATTAAAAGCTAAGTTATATTTCAAATATATTTATCCATTTCTTTTCAAGGCATTGGTATGCCTAGTAGATTATCGCTTGGCCTCCAATTGGACAAAAGTAAAATCTTGTATCTATATTTTAGAATGAACTTGGACTTGGCTGTGTTGGATACAGTGCTTTTTAGTTTTCTGCTTTTAGTTTTTTAAGCAATTTTTTTTTTCAGAAGTACATTGAAACTTTTTTCAGTATTAATGTTTTAATAGCTATTTGTTATATATTTATGCCTGTTTGAAAACTTTATTTAAACAATTAATAACAATGAAAAAATATAAATACTTTATGTTATAAATAAAGACATATTCTGATAAATTTGTATGTTTCAATTATAATAATTAATAATCGCAGTTTTTTTTTTTTTTTTCGGTCACTCTCAATATTTGGTAGATACTAGGGGTGTACAAAAATTTGCCATCTTAATCCAACCCGGCCGACCCAACCCACTGAAAAACTAGAATAGTTGAGTTGGGTTGGGTTAAATAGTTTGTAATCCGCAGGTGTCAGGTCAGGTTTTGGGTTGGATAATAAAAAAACCCGAGTAACCCGACCCGACCCGCATCCATATTAAAATAAAATAAAATACCAATATGCCCTAATTAATTATACACCTAAACTCAAATATGCTGCCAACCTTCTCTCTCAACTCCCAAGCCATTCTCGAGACCCCGAGATTGCCAGTTTCAGCTCCAGTCCCTACCCCCCTTTGCCGCCCTTCTCTCCCAACTCCCAAGCCATTCCCGAGACCCCAAGACCGCCAGTTCCAGCTTAGGTCCCCGTCTTTCCTCTGCTCCACCAGTTCCAGCCCCTTTCAGCTCCAGCTTGCCCCCCCTCTCAGCTCTAGCCCCCAGCCTGATTGATTCCCGACTGCCCCGCTCCCCCTCTGCTACGCCAGCTCCAGCCCGCAGCCACTCTCGATTCCCCGACTGCTCCACCCTTTTTCAGGTGAAAAGCTTACCTCATTCAACTAGTTCAATCTATTTTGGCTTTGCTTTGCTTTGTGATGTTCAATTACAATGTTCCTAGTTCAATCTGATGCATGCTTTCTGTTTATGATGTCTGATGCATGCTTTCTGTTTACGATGGTTAAGGAGGAAAGAATTGTGAGCAGATTTTGTGGATTTTGAGGTGTGGGAAATGGGTTTTTCCTTCTTTTGCGATTTGGTTTTCTTTGGCTAATCAGCGGATCTTCAAGCTTGGGTTTTGGCTTGTGGATGATGATCATGATAATTCTTCTTGAGTTGTTTTTCTTAGGGATTCGAGATTGATGTGGATTTTCTTATCTTTATTTTCATTTTCTTCGATATTGTATGTAGGGCAAGATCCATAATTCAGTTGTTTTTGGAATTGGTGGACCATAATCACAATGAATTTCGTGCTCTCCCCTATGTTTATGATCGAAACTGGTCTAGAGTGTTGGTAATAGTTTGTTTGGTGTCTTATGAACAAGGAAATTAAGGAATTGTGTAATTTAGTGCGTACAAAGAGATGAGAGTGGTTCATAGCACCAATTAATTTGCATAGTTAGTATTACGACTATTGAGGATCTTGGAGTTTTATATAGGAAGTGGGTTTCCATTAAATTTAATGGGTACAGATTGATCTCCATTCTGAATAGGAATATTTGGTTTTCCATGCATCGGGTTCATGTCCCGCTTTCATGTGATTGTGGACATTATAACTTATTGATTGAAGCTGGCTCTATCCTGTTATTAGGATGTTGTTCCTATGGCAGGTTTATATTTTCAATCTTGATTTGATAGAAATTCAGATTTGAAACTGACAATTGTGCATGTTATAATTACATTTAATTCAGTGACAGAGCTTTGCTTAATGTTTAATGTTTTTAATTGTTTTTAAACTTAATGTTTTAGATGGATGAATTTGAAGTTCAATCATGCACACCGACAATATGTACTCCGGAATCAAGTGCATGTAACACATCAGAGACGGAGACGATGTCTGATATGCTGCCGCTACCGCCACCTTTTTCTCATGAGCTTCCACCATCCAGTAAACGAAAACCTGTAAGAGTTTTTGAGATTTGGTTACATTTTACTAGAATTGATGGAACTAATAGGTGTAAATGCAATTATTGTACTAGAGATTATGCAAGTGGTAGTAGATCATGTGGGACTACTACTTTGTGGAACCATCTTAAAAAGTGTAAAAGAAACCCACATAAAAAATAGATACAAGTCAAAAGATACTCTCTTTTAAAAGTGGAAAAGATAGTGAAGGTGGTGGTAGTAATCTTGTTGCAGTAGCATTTAATAAAGAAGTTGCTAGGTCTACATGTGTTAGGATGATATAAAGGATGAATTGCCTTTTACATTTGTAGAAGGAGAGGAATTTAGAGACTTTTGTGGTGTGGTTTGTCCAAAGTTTGATCCACCATCTTCAGTTACAATTGCTAGAGATGTTTATCGAGTTTATTTGAATGAAAAGATAAAATTGAGAAATTTATTCAAGAACAACTCAATAAGAGTTAGTCTAACCACTGAGACATGGACTTCGATCCAAACCATCAATTATATGGTCATCACAGCTCACTTTGTGGATAGTGAGTGGAAGTTGCAAAAGAGAATATTAAATTTCTTTCAAGTGCCTAATCATAAAGGAGAGACAATTGGTAAATTAATTGAAAGTAGTTTGATTGAGTGGCGAATTGAGAAAGTTTTTACAATTACTTTGGACAATGCATCGACAAATAATACTGTCATTGCACACATTAAAAAAAGATTGAATAATTGGAATGGTTGTGTCTTGGATGGTGAGTTTATCCACTTGCGTTGTTGTGCACATATCATTAACTTGATCGTGAAAGAATGATTAAAGGAGCATAATACCGCAATTGATCGCATTCGTCGTGCGGTGAAGTATGTTAGATCTTCCCCATCAAGGTTGACACAGTTTAAAGCTTGTGTTGAGAGTGAAAATATGGAGTCTAAAAAGTTTGTATGTATGGATGTGGCAACTAGGTGGAATTCCACCTATTTAATGTTGGAAAGTGAAATTACATTCCAAAAAGCTTTTGCTAGAATGGAGGAAGATGATGCATATTATCTTATTTATTTTGATGACTATCCTCCTATTGAAAAAGATTGGGATGATGCTAGGTTGTTTATTAAATTTTTGAGGAGTTTTTATGACATTACTGTGAAGTTTAGTGGGTCTTTACAAGTCACATCTCACTTATTTTTGAGAGAGTTTTGTAAAATTCAGCAACAGTTGAACAAGTTTAGTTTGGAAAACAATGTAAGTTTGAGTAATATGGCTATAAATATGAAGGTTACATGTGACACGTATTGGGGGACGATTGATAAGATCAACAATTTGTTATTTGTTGCTGCTATTCTTGACCCTCAGTTCAAACTTGATTATATGATGTATAGCTTAGGTAAATTGTATTCAAGTGTTGAGTGTGGACAAATGATTATTAGAGTGAAAGAGACTTTGGGAAGATTGTTTGAATTTTATTCTAGAAGTGTAAATGGTGAAACACCAACTAGTATTCAATTTTCCAATAATATCAACGAATCCAATTTGAGAGCTTATGAGGATTGTAATGATAATGACGATGAGTTATACTTGGAGTACAAGAAAGTGAGAGTGAATACCTCATCTGAAATAAAAAATGAGGTTGATAAGTATCTAACAGAGCCTATAAAAGATTATGACAATTGGGGATTTGATTTGTTAGATTGGTAAAGATTGAATTCCACAAAGTACAAAGTTCTATTTTCTATTGCTCGAGATGTCTTTGCTGTCCCATTGTCTACAGTGGCTTCTGAATCAGCTTTTAGCACTGGAGGATGCACTTTAGATCCTTATCGAAACTCTCTCACTCCCAAAATGGTGGAAGCTTTGATTTGCTTTCAAAATTGGCTTCGGTCAATATCATTGACATTGGATAGTCGTACTTATGATGAATGTTTTGCTCTTTGTGTTGATCTTGAATCAGGTAACTTCATAACTTTTTCAATTCAAAATTTTATTTTAATATTTCACTTTGATTTCATGAGTTCACTTGCATTTTTTGATATTTCCTTTATGTTTTGTTCATTAAGGATTTTCTGCAATTGATGTTTTGTTTTTGTATATGTTTTCATGAGTTTCCTTTATGTTTTGTTCATTGAGGATTTTCTGCAATTGAGCATGTTAATGTATAATATCATTGATTTTGTCATATGTTAGAAAAAAAACATTTTTTATAACTCAAGAAGGACAATAATAGTATGATAATTGTAGATCATTCATATTAATGTACTGAATTTTGTAAAAGATCTGTGTGTGCAAATTATTAGTTACTGAAATTATTTTAAATCCCTCTTTTAGAAGCATTTGGAGTTTCATATTTATTAGTTATAGAAAATAAAACTAATTTACAATGAAGAAAGACAAAATACAATATGTCCTATAAGTTATTACTCTTTATGCGGCAGTGAATTTCAGTAACTAATAATTTGTGCTATAAGCTCTGCCAGTGACTAATAATTTATGCTATAAGCTCTGCCAGTGACAATATGTGCATGTTATAATTACAACAGTGTCAATTACTCTTTTCTTTTCACCAATCATATCATACAATTCATTTCATACTAAACTCATATTTATATTAATAGTCATTGCTCTCTCTCTCTCTCTATATATATATATGTATATGTATTTATGTATGGATAGCTGCTCGTATATTGAAGAATTTGGCCTTCCAGATTGGTTTAGCCATAAGTCAGCATGAGAATCATTTATGTTTTGTTAACATATGTGATTGTTACATATTATGTTTCTTAAATACTTTGTTTTCTTGTTCCCTTTTAGAGACAAACTCATCCAATATAGTTATTAATCCTGAAACTTGATCAATGTTGGAGGCCATGGATGGATCAAGCTTTGGAGTTGTAACTTTTAAGGTCATGAAGAATTGAAGATTTTTATTTTGTATTGAAAAAACATGCTTTTCTTTTTTGTTTGGTGTCAAAATTTGAGGCATTGTTTTTTTTATCTTTTATTGCTTATGGATTGTTTGTTATAATTTAGTTTGACATTAATTGTTTTAATTTGAGACAATTTATTTTTTAAATTCAGTTGGATATGGATATGGATTGTAATTTATATTTTTAATTTTGTAAAAAGTTTTTGTAGTTTGTTTTTTTGCATTATAATAGTTTGTAATAGTTCATGCAATTTATTTTTGTAAAAATAAAGAGGAATGAAGTTAAGTTATCAATTAAAATTCAATTTATTAATAAATTAATTTAGATTAAATTAAAGATGAATTAATCTGACCAACTCGGCCAACCCAACCCGCGTACACCCCCAGTAGATACTCTCCAATTTTTATTTTTTATTTTTTAAATATCATAGATATTTTAATTCATTTTGTTATTACATCTTATATTATATCTTTCTTTTGTGTCCATAAAACGATAAATATATCGTTCTTTAATATAAAAAATATACTATTTAAATTTATATTAAAATAATTAAACAAATATATATTGATATCATTTTTTTTAAATATAATTATATAAATTTAAAAAGACCCCATAGTAAATTTAGTTCATCCTTAGTCAGTCCTATGGCATCATATGCAGGGCATGGAAAACCTAAAGACTAATGTTATGGGGATTTTTGGGATATGGGTCAAAGAACTTCCCAGGCCTCTCAAACATCTACAAAGGTCACCATGAATGAGGCCCACCAGTCACGAGCAGGTGAAGCCTGGCTCGACAGGCAAGGCCGAGAACAAGCCCAGGCGCGGCATGGTCTTGGGCGATGGAGTAAGTGAGCCCCATTGACCTTCGGTTTTTGGCTTAAATACTTGCCTTATTCTCCGAGTCCAGTGTCATAATCCCAGCTTATGAGGATTCATAACCCTAGCATTCGAGCCATTGAGAAAATGTACTTAAGGTAATGTTAGGTGAGTAGGAAGGGGACAATTTTCTAGAGATTTGAACCCTAAACACTTCCTAACAACCCTAAACCAGTCGCCATCACCACCTTTGACAGGTTTCAGGAGGGTCCCTCGGCGCAAAACTCTAGATAGGTTGCGCAGTGGGATACCTGAGGGAAACCTGAAGGAGGCTTGCTGGAATAGTCTCGTAACTGACTTAAGCATCAAAGTGGGAATGCCGGTGACACCACTGGCCCTCAGTTTGACGTCATTGTCTCATCTTGCAGGAGTTAGGGACGAAATCTGAGATTCAGTCAGGAAAACATCGCGTGGCATCTAAGTGACGAAAATCAAACAACAACCATGGCGCCATCTGTGGGAACGAAGGAAAAATATCAAAGTTGTGTCAAGATCTAAAAGTCACATGTGGCCATAATCGCCGGTAAAAGGATCAGTTGGGAGAATCGGGATCCCAAGAAAAGAAGTTTGGCGGAAAAACCATAATTGCGGCTAGGTTAAGGAGTGTGATATGGAGGATCAGCCGGAAACAGAACTGGAGAATAATGGCGTCGGGCCGTCGAACAGGCAAGTCAGGGATAAACAGCCCAGAAGGACCAGCACCATCCCTCGTCGGAAAACCACTGTTCCCAAGGAGCCAATGGCTTTGTTATCGCAGCTACCCCCGCAGAGGCGTAGTGACAGGAAGGTAGCCCCACGATCCGAGAGAACCCGCTTGTCCGACGTGGAGAATCGCTTGGAGCAATTAATAGGGCAAATGGTGCAGAATCAAAACAACCATCAATCCCAACTTTCTTCGACACGTAGGAGCCAAGTGCCTGTTGATTCCCCACGTCCCCATGCACGACCGCAGGAACAAAGGGAAGGAGGAGCGACGAAAAACGATGTCAGAGGTCAAGAAAGGAAAGACAAGAGGCGCGAGCATTCAAGGTAGCTTGATGGAGAGGTTTGGATGGACGTCAGAGCCTTTCCGTATCACCCGCCAGACAGGCAGGGAAGTTCCAGGCACAGAGCAGTCAATGATGCCTTCTCCTCAGCTCATGAAGGTCTGGATTTGAGCAATCTGAGAGTATCCCTTGATGCCAGGAGAATAACACGAGTTGAGAACGAGAGGGCCCGAGTCCAAAGAGCAATAGGACCTGAAAGGCATACTAGGTGGAACCCGGATGAGGAAAGAGCTCGCATTAGGGCTGAGGAACGGGAACTGCTCGAAGAGGAAATCAGAAGGGACGCAGTAGAATTCGAGGCGCAGAGGTACGCTGATCTAAGAGACCTCCGTGTCTAGGCAAAGGCCCAGGTTCACTGCATAGCAGAGTTCCAGTCCACCTCACCTTTTACTTTGGGGATAAGGCAGGCAGCTCTCCCACCTAATTTCAAAATTCCTCAGGTGGAACGTTATCAGGGCCGAACCGACCCTGGAGAACACTTGGGGGCTTACAAGGTCTGGATGGAATTTGAAAGAGCCGATGATGCAATCATGTGCAGGGCTTTCCCATTAACCTTTGGGGGAATGACTAGAACATGGTTTACTAATTTGAAGCCAGAAACTATTGGCTCTTCTAGGTAGCTGGAGGATGCCTTCATTGCTCAATTCCTGGAGGCTCGACCAGTGAAGAAGCCCCCTACTCACCTCTCCTCGATCGTTCAAATGGACGGAGAGTCCCTGAAGTCATTCATTCAGAAATTTACAAAAGCCATGATGCAAGTCGAAGGAGGAAACGATGACAGGGCCCTGCAAGCCATGGAGGATGGCCTGAGAGATGAAGATTTCATTCGTTTGATAGCAAGGAACCCTCTTCGGACTTTCACTGAAATGCTGGTGGAAGCGCACAAGTACATTTCGGCAGAAGAGATCATTGAGTCAAGGAGGAGGTCCAGGCAGGAGAACGAAGGCCTAAACGACGCATGAAGTAATCAGAGGGGCGGAGCCGTAAATAGTAAAAGAAGCAGTGATGAAAGAAATCAGGGACCTCGATTCCTTAAAGACAGACCAAGCAGGTTCACACCGCTCAACACGACTCGTGAGGAGGTACTGATGAAAATTGAAGGAAGCAACATGTTGAAAAAACTCTTCTGATCAAGACACCACTTCGTTATCGGAACAGGAAGAGGTATTGCAGGTACCACAGAGACTACGGTCATGACACTGATGAATGTCAGGAACTAAAGGAAAAGATAAAAGCCCTTATACGGAGAGGACACCTGCAACAGTTTGTGGCAGGGGCCACTAGTCAGGCAGGACCACCTAGACGGGAACAAATCAGGGAAGATGATACATTAGTGATACCGCTCCGACCAAGGGAGATTAATGGAAATGTGCAGACCATTGTAGGAGGACCAGGCGTTGGGGGGGGGGAAACTCCAACAGGGCAAGGAAGGCACATGCGAATGATGCTCGAGCCATGCAAGAGCAGTTTGAAGTGAACCTAGCAACCAGATAGCCCAAAACACCACGGGGGGGATCCCTTTCTGTTAACTTTTGATGATAGAGAAGCCATGAACATTCACCACCCCCTTGATGATGCGATAGTGATAGCAGCGCAGGTGGCGAATCACATGATGTTCCTCATGTTGATAGACACAGGAAGTTAGTGGATATATTGTATGCCCCAGCCTATGACTCAATGGGGCTAAAAGAGAGGCACTTAAGCCAGTCAGGACTCCTCTCTTGGGTTTTACGGGTGAGTCGGTATTTCCAGAAGGGTCTGTCTAACTTTCTGTTATAGTGGGAAGCGCCCCTAACCGATCCACAGCGATGACCAACTTTTTGGTAATGAAGACCCATTTGGCGTACACTGCCATTATTGGAAGACCCACCTTGAACGCATTAAAAGCGGCAACCTCAACCTACCACTTGTTGATGAAGTTTCCTACGCCTAGAGGGGGAACTGGATGCGTTCAAAGGGATCAACATGAATCGAGGAAGTGTTACGTGAGCTCCCTGAGTAACCGAGATGTTCACATGGAATCATTGGCTGTCTTCTCAGGCTCCAGGCAGGAAAACCCTAGTCCGCAACATGAAAGACTCAACCACATGGCTTGCCTGACAATCTCAATGGCAGGAACGCCCTGAGCAAGCCAGGAAAGAGCCCTCCCCCGAATTGGAAGGCTTGAGTCAATTAGGGAGCAGTCCCTCCCTCAAGGGGCCCCAATGTGGAAAATCAACCTCCGAGCAGCAACGCTTCGAGCCAGCTGGGGAAATGGAAGTCGTTTTGGAGGAAGACCAGCCTCACTTTTAGTTAGGAAGCAAATAGGACAGGTGGAAGGAATCAATAAGAGGAGAAGCGGTAGAAGACCTGATCGAAGTGCAACTGGACATGGTTGACCCTACTAGAACAACCAAAATTGGGAGCCTGCTCCCAGGCGAGCTCAGAGAAGCATTGATCAAGTTTTTAAGATAGAATTCAAATGTTTTCGCGTGGTCCCATGATGACATGCCAGGTATTGATCCCAAAGATCATAGTTCAAAGACTGAATGTCCACCCTGACTTTCGCCCAGTCAGGCAGAAACGAAGGAGCTTCAACCCCGAGCGCTATGAAGCAAGGGCCAAAGTGGAGAAATTATTGGACGCTAGACTTATAAAGAATGTGCTATATCTGGATTGATTAGCTAATATAGTTCTTGTCAAGAAGAGCAACGGCAAATGGAGGGTTTGCGTGGATTTCATGGACCTCAACAAGGTATGTCCGAAAGATAGCTTCCCTCTATCTCGAATCGATCAGCTGGTGGACTCCATGGCAGGTAATGAATTATATAGCTTATGCGATGCATTTTTCAGGGTACAATTAGATCAAGATGCATTCGTAAGACCAGGAAAAAACCTCGTTCATAACAGACAGGGAGCTTTACTGTTACAAAGTGATGCCGTCTGGGCTTAAGAACGCAGGAGCTACCTACCAGAGGCTAGTTAACAAAATGTTTGCTCAGCAGATAAGGAGAACCATGGAAGTTTATGTGGACGACATGTTGGTTAAGAGTATTAAAACTTCAGAGCACTTGACTGACCTGGACTAGATGTTCTCCATCATCAGGAAGCATAAGATGATGTTAAACCCAGCAAAATGTGTATTTGGAGTATCTTCTGGGAAGTTCCTAGGGTTCATGTTAAACCAAAGGGGAATTGAAGCTAACCCAGATAAGATCAGGGCCATTTTGGAAATGAGCTCCCCAACCAAAATCAAAGATGTCTAGAGACTGACTGGAAGGATAGCGGCCCTGAATCGATTTGTGTCCAAAGCGACTGACAAGTGCCTACCATTTTTCAAGATACTCAAAGGACCCAATAGTTTTGAGTGGACAAGGGAATGCGAGGAGGCATTTACTCAGCTCAAGTAGTACTTGGGATCAGCACCATTACTGTCCAAACCAGTGCTCGGAGAGACACTTTTCTTGTACCTGGCCATTTCAGAGACAGCAATCAGCTCCGCCCTCATCCGATGCCAGCCGAGACAACATATGGGACCATAGAGAAGCTTGCCCTAGCTTTGGTGGTCTTAGCCAGGAAGCTTAGGCCTTATTTCAAGGCCCACGCCATCACTGTCCCAACTACTTACCCGTTGAGGCAAGTGCTTCAAAAGCCAGAAACATCAGGAAGGTTAATCAAATGGTCCATAGAGCTTGGACAATTTGGAATTTCTTACACCCCAAGAACAACAGTAAAGGCTCAGACGGTCGCCGACTTCATCGCCAAATTCACAGCATTGGAAGGAGCGGAAGACCAATCTCTGAACGCCAAAGAGGAAATGAGACATGAAGACCAAACTGCATTCTGGACCTTGCATGTAGACAGATCATCGAGCGAGCATGGTAGCGGAGCTGGATTTATCCTCACAATGCCAGGACCTGACTTTGTTAAACTCGAGCACGCAATCCGCCTCGAGTTTAAGGCAACAAACAATGAATCTGAATATGAAACTTTGATTGCAGGGTTGAGAATGGCAGGATCAGTGGGAGCTAGAAGGTTACGAGTCTACAGTGATTCACAGCTGGTCGTCAGGCAGGTGAATTCGGAGTACCAAGCAAGGGGAGGCAGCATGATATTGTACTTTGCCAAGGTTAAAGACTTGCTTGAAGAATTTGAGGAATGTCAAATCACTCAGGTACCAAGAGAAAAGAATGCAGGTGCAGATTTACTTGCTAAGCTCGCCTTGTCGTCAAGCTCAGAGCTCACATGAAGTGTGCCTTTTGAAACACTCAAGGAACCGAGTTACAATAAGGAAGAGCAGGTAGTTAACCAGGTGGATGACAAGCCTGGCTAGATGAACCCAATAATCAAGTACTTGATAGAAGGAATCCTGCCTGAAAATAAGCTAGAGGCTCGACGTTTAAGGTATAAAGCCCCATATTATACCTTGATAGATGATGTGTTGTATAAGAGATGTTTTTTCCTCCCTTACCTGAAATGCCTGGGTGCAACCGAAGCTGATTATGTCCTGAGAAAGGTACATGAGGGGATTTGTGGCAATCATTTTGGGGGCCAATCGCTTGTTCACAAAATAATTCATCAGGGATATTATTGGCCCATGATGAAGAAAGATGCACAAGTTCATGTAGAGAAATGCTATTCCTGCCAAAGGTTTGCCAGCGTGCCAAGGAAATCCCCTAAACAGCTCACCTCAATCACCAGCCCTTCGCCTTTTGCTCAGTAGGGAGTCGACCTCATTAGCTCCCTGCCAACAGGCAGGGGTCAGGCAAAGAATGCTATAGTCGCAATCGATTACTTCACCAAGTGGGTGGAGGCTGAGCCGTTATCTACGATAACTGAAGCTAAGACCTTAAATTTCATATGGAGGTCTATTGTGTGTAGGTTCGACATACCACATACCATTGTAACAAACAATGGCAGGCATTTTGATAATCGAAATTACAAAGATATGTGCTCGAATCTGGGAATAAGGTCAACTTTTTCAACCCCATTCCATCCGCAAACGAATGGACAAGTTGAGGCTGTCAACAAAGTAATTAAGAACAACCTAAAAGCTAAGCTGGATATACACAAAGGGGCCTGGGTGGATGAACTCCCAAAAGTTCTATGGGCATATCGAACCACACCTAGGACAGGAACTGGTGAGACCCCTTTTTCTCTAGCATTTGGGGCTGAAGAGGTGATACCGGTGGAAATTGAAGAGACAAGCCCTAGAGTCAGGCATTTCAACCTTGACAAAAATGATGTGCATATACGTCTAAGCCTTGACTTGATTAAAGAAAAGAGGGATATGGCGTAGATAAAAGCGGCGGCATATAAACAGAGATCAGTGAGGTACTATAATTTCAGGGTGAGGCAGAGATCTTTCAGGCAGGGAGACTTGGTCATGAGGAAAACAATGCTCAACACTAAGGAGCATGGTTCAGGAACTCTAAGACCTAACTGGGAAGGTCCGTATAGAGTGACTGAAGTGTTACGCTCAGGCACGTACAAGTTAGAAGGACTAGATGGAAAGAAATTGTCTCCCCCGTGGAATGCAAAGCATTTAAAAATTTACTATTAATAGATCGATGTAACGACGATAGGCATTTGTAAAACAGTTTTATTTTTCAATAAAGCAAATGCTCATTCAAGAATGAAACTCCTCGCCGCTCAAAATCCTAAGAGCCTTTTGTTATCTGCTCAACGGGCCTGACTCGAATTCCAGCCGGTAGCTAAGGTCAGGCCCAGGTTCCGAATGAATCAGAGCCCTTTTGTTATCTGCTCAATGGGCTTGACTCGAATTCCAGCCGGTAGCTGAGATCAGGCCCAGGTTCCAAATGAACCAGAGCCCCTCGAATTTCAGCCGGTAGCTGAAGTTAGGCATAGGTTCCGAATGAACTAGAGCTCTTTTGTTATCTACTCAATAGACTTGACTCGAATTTCAGCCTGTAGCTGAGGTCAGGCCCATGTTCCAAATGAACCAGAGCCCTTCTAATTTTAGCCGGTAGCTGAAGTTAAGCATAGGTTCCAAATTGAACCAGAGTCTTTTACTATTTACCCAGGTTCTTTTGCGAGTCAAATTCAAGCAACAGAAAACTCTACCCTGTTCTAAAAGACCATGCCAGAGTTCAGGGGGGACTGCAGTGGGAGTCATCGACATTACACTACGAAGGAATAAGTTAACTTCTAAATTAAATTGTCTTTAAAACATAAGCATAAATTGTTTTGTAAAAAAAAAAAAAAAGGCAATAGAAGGAAAAACAATATTGTTGGAGCCTAGGAAGGAAGAGCGTCAAGTGCATGCCGGAGTTGGAGAACTAGAAGGGCAGAGGTCGTGGCCAGAAACAGGGACCTCTGGGCCCTCGAATGCTAGTCCACCAGGAGGAGGAACTGCTTGGCCAGGAGACTGGGACCTAGGCAAGGGATCATAAGAGGCAAGGAGTCCCAGGGACTTCTCCAGAACAGAGAGGTCCATGCCAGGGAAGTAGACACGGGCCTCATTAATTGCAGCGCTCATCCCTGCATCAAATTGCCCATCAGCCTGCGTCACTAGGGTCTGGTAAGCTGAGGAGACTGCATCAACCTTATCCTGCTCGAGCTTAACCTCTTCCAATGATTTTCTAAATTGGGTCTCAAGCTCCCGATGAGCACGGATCCTATTCTTCAGCTCCTCATTCTTCATCTGGAGCTCTATCTCCTTCCTGGATAGCACGAACTCGAGCTCAGCCGTGCGCTGTTTGGCCCCCTCCATTTCTCTTTCCACATCCTTGAGGCGAGACAAAGACATGTCAGCTGCCTGGAGCTCAATCTCCACCAACTCATGGACCTTGGAAACTAAGAAGGGGGCCTGCAGGAAACGACACTTATCAGGGCTCAACATAGTATAAGATAAAGGAAAAAGAGGAGATACTTGGGCAGGAACTCACAGAAGCCAGCTGACGCGATGCCTCCTCAGCCAGGGAGGAAATGGGAGTGTTGCTCCGTTGGTTGTCCTCCTGGGGAGGAATTTCTCGAAGAAGAACATCCAACGTGATAACCAGATGGGAAGGGAGGCGCACCATTTCATCCTCAGCCATTCCCATGGTAGGTTCCCTGCCCATCGAGGCTCGAAGGACACCTTTCCTTTTGGAGGAAAGCTCTTCCCCAGATCGAGATTGTGATCCGGAGGCAGGTGCCTTCCCCTTCAGGGAAGCTGGCTTCGGGGTAGATGCGGAGCCTCGATGGGTGGAACCATGTGTCAGCTTCGCTGACTTCAGAACATCACTGAGGTCTGTCAGCTCCTTGGGCAGGCACCCAGGCAGGTCCCTCCGAGAACTGTTTCTCTCTGCCTGACCACTCATGGCTGAAAAAAAAAACAGGGAATGATGGTTAGAAATGTCACAAGATAAAAGTAAGCAAACGAGAAGGTTGCCCCTAATTCATACCCAGGGATAATCACTCCTCAAACAAAATAGATTTGTAGTCCCTTTCGGTGAGACCATAACCTAGGATGGTGTCCACCATGGTATGGTTGGCTTGACCAAGAAGAGGCAGGGGTGAACTCCATTCTTGACCTCGACCCCCAAAGCATCGAGGCACAGACACCTCATACTTGGTTCCTTAGGGTCCAGCCTCCCAGCAACCACCAACAAAGAACCAGTCCTTCTGCCATCCAGTGATTTCAGGCAGGAATTGGATGAACTTCCTCCTACGAGTATAGACATAGTACAGAGCCACCTGCCTGGGTACTAGCCTAATCTCGAAGAGGGCCTGGATCTCCGAAAGGGTAGGGTCAGATTGAAAATGTTCCCTCCACAACACGAAGGCGCAGAATATGGACCTCTAGATATTGGGTCCTAATTAGAGGGGGCTAGGTTTATTTCAGTTAGTAGCCTCCGAACGAAGGGGGCTAGAGGAAGCTTGAGCCCACAATCGAAGAACCAGCTACTTAAGGCTACCTTTCCAGGAGAGGGGAGCCGACAGACTCCCTTGCATTGGGAAGCATGGCAGTCACGCCTTCAGGCAAAGGGAACCTCTCCAGCACATTGGCTAGGCCTGATTCGGTCAGGTCAGACCTGGCAAAGTAACCGTCCCTATGTGTGCCCCTAGGTGCAGCCTGTTCCCATGCAGTCCCGGAGGTTCTAGTGGCACTGGTGGCCTTAACGGCAAGAACTGGAGACCTAGAAGGACCCATCATATCATTAGCCACTGAAGGCTCGGCCATCTCTGGCTCAGTCTCCTCTGAGTCAGAATTAGAGAGGACTAGACGGCTACAAGTTCCAGGGAAGGCAGGAATAGCCTAGATAGGAGCCGGTGGCAACATGTGCAGTCGAAAACAGGTTGTAAAAAAAAAAAAAAGCAGCAAACAAATATACATCATGCGCAGCACACAGTCAGCCATCAAGGGAGGAAAGAGGCATACCTTTGATTTCGGAAGGAAGAGTCTCTACGTGACAGAAGTCTTCGGCACGACAAGTCTCCGACAAAGCTAAGCCATGGAAACAGAAAAGAAAGTNGGAGACCTAGAAGGACCCATCATATCATTAGCCACTGAGGGCTCGGCCATCTCTGGCTCAGTCTCCTCTGAGTCAGAATTAGAGAGGACTAGACGGCTACAAGTTCCAGGGAAGGCATGAATAGCCTAGATAGGAGCCGGTGGCAACATGTGCAGTCGAAAACAGGTTGTAAAAAAAAAAAAAAAGCAGCAAACAAATATACATCATGCGTAGCACACAGTCAGCCATCAAGGGAGGAAAGAGGCATACCTTTGATTTCGGAAGGAAGAGTCTCTACGTGACAGAAGTCTTCGGCACGACAAGTCTCCGACAAAGCTAAGCCATGGAAACAGAAAAGAAAGTTTAGAACGGGTAAAAAAAAAAAGGGAAGAAAAGCAAGCACAAACCCTTACCTGAAAAGTACCAGACCGAAGGATGAAGCAGAAGAAGACGAAGATCAGCAGAAAAATCCCAGAAAAATGGTGAGAATCAATGAACATGAACTCGAGAACTCAGTCTGAGGAGGCCAAAACAAAAGGAAATTGAAATTGGGGGGTTAGGTTAGGAAGTGAGGAGAGAGTGCCTACCCACGTTCCAGTGTAGAGGGAGGTGAGGAGACGAGGGTCACGTCCACTTTCTCTCTCCCACGCTGACGGTTATAGGAAGCACGAAAAGCGCCTGACACCGTACAAACGTGCCCCAACCGTCAGATCAAAATGAACGGACTGGATAGATCGGGCAGTTAATGGTAGCAGACCTTTTTTGTAAGAAAGAAAAGAGTGGGCCTTTGAAACTCGCACAAAGTCCGCACCCAGGCAGGGCAAAGATAGGGACTGAAATTTTAAATAGGTTGAGAAGGCCCAAGCAGGTTTTCTTCCTCACAATAGTGAAAACCACCCCGACTGAAAGTCGGCCTGGTCTTGGGGGCTAATGTTATGGGGATTTTTGAGATATTGGTCAGAGAACCTCTTAGGCCCCTCAAACACCTACAAGGGTCACCATGAATGAGGCCCACCAGTCACGACAGGCAGGGCTGAGAACAAACTTAGGCGCGACATGGTCTTAGGCGATGGAGTAAGTGAGCCCCGTTGACTTTCGAATCTTGGCTTAAATACTCACCTTATTCTCCAAGTCCAGGTGTCATAATCCCAGCTTATGAGAGTTCATAACCCTAGCATCCGAGCCATTGAGACGAGGAACTTAAGGTAAGGCTAGGTAAGTAGGAAGGGGACGGTTTTCTGAAGATTTGAACCCTAAACAATCTTTAACGAACCCTAAACCAGTCGTCATCATCACCTTTGACAGGTTTCAGGAGGACCCTTCGGCGCAGAACTCTAGATAGGCTGCACAGTGGGATACCTGAGAAAAACTTTAAGGAGGCTTGCTAGATAGTCTCGTAACTGACTTAGGCATTGGAGTGGGAACGCCAGTGACACCACTGGCCCCCAGTCTGACGTCATTGTCTCATCTTGCAGGAGTCAGGGATGAAATCCGAGATTCAGTCAGGAAAACATTGCGTGGCATCTAAGTGACGAAAATCAGACAACAATAAATAATAATTGAGATCGAAAAAGATTTTTATAGTGAAATTCAAATTTTTATCCCAAAAAAATATTGAAATTCAAATTAAAACTATACATGCTAAAAAATCTCATTGCATTTAATTGTTTTTTGGACTTTTGTTTCCTTGATTAATTATGGAAATACGTCTTGACTGGGACAATCAACAAGAATTGCTAGCGAAGCTTCTTCATACTGCATTAAATTAATGTAATTTGGGGACATTTCCGTAGGCTTGAAAAAAATGTTAAGTGATACAACAATACGACACAGTATAATAATTTATAAATTTAAACCTATGAAATATAATATTAGTATCACATGCTAAGATATGAGAAAAAAAACATATTGAAACTTATTAAACAAGATAAAATATGATAAAAAGTATTAATTAATATAGTTAACATAATTGATTCGAATAAAAAGAATTTAATACGAAAACAACACAAGACAAAACTTAGTTTAAGACTGAAAATTTTGTGAGGGCTAATGTTATTGCTTCAGTTTGATAAACTCAAAACGAAAATTTGTACGAATATCCATGATTGGGGTCAATTAATGAAATAAGCATATCTTTTTTTGAAATGGTTCATGTCCACCACCTCATCAGCCATCTTTTTAAAAATTCATTTTATGCATTCTCATTTACTCTACCAGTTCTCTTTGTCCTTTTTTCTCTCTCATTTTTTTTTCTTTTTCTTCTTTCTGCAACTCATTCTCTCGTTTTCTTTTCTTCTTCTTCTTTTTTCACCCAAACCAATTCGAATCGCTCTAAAAGTATTTTATTTTATTTTCTTCTTCTTCTATTTTTCATCCAAATCTATGTATTTTGAAGGTTATTTGAATGAAAAAATGGATAAAAACTAAAAAAAAAAAAAATGGAGGTTGAAGACAAATATCCTTGCTATATATAGGGTGGTGTGTTTACTTTAAAGGTGAGGATAAAATATATAGGACGGACTGTACAATTACATGGCTAGTCCGCCTCGGCCTTCTGATTTCACAGCCCACCCTACTTTGGGTGGGTTTTCAATTTTTTTTGTTATTTTTGTGTACATAATTTTTCCTATATTTTTTAATCTTTTATAATTTTTGCAATTTCCAAAGATAATTGTATGTAATATGTTAATGCTGAACAATTTATCCAATCCATTTTTATCATTTATTAAAAAAAAAAATTATTACAAATGACTCTTCGACATCTAATTATATTTAATGATTACAAATGATTTTTCGACTTGATTTTGCCACTTGACTTGATTGAACATTGTAGCCAAAATTGCATGATTGATCAAGCAAAAAACAAATCCAGTTATAATACAATGCAATCAAAATTTTCAGTATGTATATATAGGTATAGCTATCATTTTCAATGTTTTGAATTTATTTTATTATATATGTATATTTTGTGATAAAACCCGTTATGAAATCATTTTTATTTATTAATGATAGATTGCCAGTTGTATTTACTTGCTATATGATATTTTTAGTAGTTATTTTTAAACTATTTTTTTTAAATGTTTAGTATTAAAAAATAAAATAAAATATTTCA
>QANX01005030.1:0-27049 GCA_003254975.1 Ochetophila trinervis
GTTTGGGGCAAACTTAAAGCATGCTGTATAATTATTGATGATAATTATTGATGATGCATATGATTCAAAGCTCAGAGGGAGAGCTGACTCAACAATGCATGAAATGCTTCAAACACTGGCTGTTTCATTCTTCTGTGTGAGCTCTAGAGCTGATGATCATCTAGTACTAATGAAGGACATTGTTGCAATGCTAAAGGAGATTAGGCATGTGGACCTCATAAGACCAAAAGCTGATGTGTCAAAGGGAGGAGGAGGGTTATCTGCAATTCAGTCATCCCTTCAAGCTAGGAATGTAGTTTTACAAGGGTCTTCTAACTACTCTTTTGCTTTCTCTGATGATTCTATCTCATCATGGAAAAGGAAGGATCTTAGAAGAGAGAGCTATATTTTTCTATCATATTTGTGTATATTCATTGGAAAAATACATAAGAGCAAAAGAGAGAATTAAAGGAGAAAATTGTAGTTGATTTTCTTTTTTTCTTTTTGATTTTCAATTGTAATATCATTATATGTGGTTGTAGATGGCCTTGACTGTCTTTAGGAAGTGAGAGAACAGTGATGGCCTTGACTGTCTTTAGGAAGTGAGAGAAACCCAAGGGGTATGTACAAGTTTAGAACAATTATTGGTACTTCTAGATTTATGTAATTAGACTTATTGAGTGGGGACTTTCCAGCAAATAAAACTCTTTTAGAAGAATACTAATCTTGGTGAGTCCGCTCTTGTGCTTGCTGGTGCTATCTTCTATATACTGTAACTCAAAGCATACTTGTTTTAAATCACATATTCAGCTTTAACTAATAAAGTTATCAACTATGATGAATATAATATTGAAGCACTACGCCAAAAACCTTAATCGGCGACACTAAATGGGCGACGAAGCAAAAAATTTGCATCGCGATAAACTAACGGCGACACAAACATAGTGCGTCGCCTTTATTTGAACAAAATAGCGATGCAGCCACGTCGCTAAAATGTGCTTGAAATCAGCTATTGCGACGCGCGATCGAAAACCGTCGCGAAAAATGTGGCTTGAAGCATTTTCGGCGACACAAATTCGGCAAGTGTCGCGAAAAAAAATTATTACAAAAAAAAAAAACTCCGCTCTTGTGAATGTGCCAATTATATGGTTAGTGCATAGTTGTTTTAGAACTACATACTACACATCTATAACTTGGAAGTACTCTTTGTTAATATACTACCATAAAATATATAAGAGTACCTTGTAAATAATTAATCAACTATATAGAATTCACAGACTATGAGATTAAACCAGTTTTTTTTCTTTTTTTTATTATTATTATGCACAGGAAACAAGTACATGAACACAAGCAAGGATTTGTCCTCAATGTGTTAGGGCTCATCCCATCTAAACTAGATGCTTCCAGTTGAAGCCGCAATAAAAGTTTGGCTCTGAGAAGGTCTTCAAGCTACTAATTTTCTAGCCACAGCAATTGTTATGTGACAACAACATATACCCTAACCTCATCCAGATTACACAAATTTACATATCAATCTACTTTGTTCTTACGAAAAATTAAAAAGAAAATACATAAAAGAAACTAGCAACTCAAAGCATCAGTCTGATATCACGTCGGTTGAAAAAGAGAGCCGTCGTTGATAAAATAAGACGACAGTTAAAAAACATCAACGACGGTTTTAACTGTAACCGTCGTCTTAAGTTAATCAAAGACGACGGTTACTTCAACAACCGTCGTTGATAAAAGACAAAAATACACGTGGCATATGTGGCAGAGTATAGACGACGGTTCCTAAAAGAACCGTCGTCTATTTTGTTCCTTATAGACGACGGTTCCTTGAAACCGTCGTCTATTGTGAACATTATAGACGACGGTTTCTAAGGAACTGTCGTCTATTTTGAAACATTAAAGACGACGGTTCCTTAAGAACCGTCATCTATAGTTAGTGTATATTTTTGACGACGGTTTTGTTTTGAACCATCGTCCTTTTGTGTACATTTGTCCACGTGGCGCTCTTACGTTTAGTCTCTGAAACCTTCAAAATATAGCCGTTGCAAAGTAGCCGTTTCAAAAAATATAGCCGTTGTAATTTTTTTTTGCTTATATATTTTCATGTTCTAAATCAAATTCATTAAATTCATTTCTCTCGTAATTCTTGTTCAAATTCTTTTAGTGGTGATCAAAAATATTCAAATAGCATTTATTTAAGATTTAAGTCTCAATTTATTGAAGCTTGAAGTTGATTTGTATAAAAGAACTCACTATCAAGGTTAGTAATTTTATGCAATTAACTATATTAAACATTTATGTTATTGCATTATCATTTAAATTAAATTAGTTATATAATTTTATTTTCATGAATAATTTTTTTTTATAACTATTAGGTTATAAACATTTAAATTTTGCAATGATATATATATACATGTTTTCCATTTATTAAATTTGTTAGTTTGTTTAAATATTTGATATGTTATAATCTCATATGGTATCATTGATTTGTTATCTATTTATTTTCTATTATTGATTTGTTAATTATTAAATTTTGTTTAAATTGTTAGTAATATATTATTCATTGCTATATTTTAAATCATTATTGTTTAAATTAGTTTTAATTAGTTGTTATTTAAATAGATAAAATGGACAAATCATGGATAAGGATGGATAGGAGAACCGATGCATTTCAAAAGGGTTTTGAAATGTTTTTAGAATTTACTAAGAAAAGTGCAAATAGAGATGGTAAAATTCGATGTCCTTGTATGGAATGTGGAAATTTATTTTTTAGTACTATTGAAGAATTGAGAAGGCATGTATATTTTAAGGGATTTGATACGAATTATCGTAAATGGATTTTACATGGAGAAGAGTTGGAAGAGTCTGAAGGATATCGTGGAGATTGTTCTAGAGTTAGTGGAATTAGTAAAAGCAATAACACTGAAAGTCATTTTACCCACATAAATACGGATGATGAAGATGTGGTGGGTAATAATATTGACATGGTGAATGATGTTTGTGATAAGTTCGTGGATAATCCTAGTGAATTTAAAAGGTTGTTGGAGGATGCCGAAACTCCTTTGTATCCAGGTTGTACGAACTTTACCAAACTATCTAGTTTGGTAAAGTTGTACAACCTTAAATCGAAATACGGTCTTTCGGACACAAGTTTTTCCAAATTATTAAAGTTGTTGCGGGAGATGCTACCGAGTGATAACGTTTTGCCAGATTCTATGTACAACGTGAAAAAGACTCTAACAAATTTGGGCATGGATTATGAGAAGATACATTGTTGTCGCAACAACTGCATTCTTTATCGAAAAGAATATGAAGGGCAAGAAAGTTGTCCTAAATGCGGAGCATCGAGGTGGAAGGAAACTAACGATGGAACTAAACATGTAAATGTCCCTCATAAAGTCATGTGGTATTTTCCACCAATTCCACGGTTCAAGAGGATGTTTCAAAGCATTGACACTGTTAAAAATCTGACTTGGCATGCAAATGAACGAAAGGTCGCAGTTGGAAAGTTAAGTCATCCCGCCAATTCACCATCTTGGAAGCTAGTTGATCTCATGTGGCCTAATTTTGGTAAAGAATGTCGAAACTTAAGGCTTGGGATTGCAGCTGATGGCATTAACCCGCATAAGCATATGAGCTCTCAATACAGTTGTTGGCCTGTGCTTACAATTACATATAATCTTCCACCATGGTTGTGTATGAAACGGAAGTTTATAATGTTGACAGTATTGATATCTAGACCGAAGCAGCCTGGCAACGATATAGATGTTTATCTGTAGCCATTGATTGACGATCTTAAGCAGTTATGGGATGAGGGGGTGCGAACTTGGGATGCGTGTAAGCGGGAATTTTTCACTTTGCGAGCAATATTATTGTGGACTATAAATGACTTCCTCGCATATAGTAATTTGTCTGGTCATACCACTAAAGGATATTTTGCTTGTCCTATTTGCAGCGAGAACACATGTGCTCAAAGTTTGAAAAATGGTAGAAAAATGAGTTATTGCGGACATAGGAGGTTTCTTCCGAGTGATCATCATTTTCGAAAGCAAAAGAAGTCTTTCAATGGATTTCAGGAGTTTCGTCCAACTCCTTTACCTGTGACGGGAGAAGATATACTTCGAAAACTTGAGTCTAAGTCATTTGATAGTGGTAATAAGAGAAAAAAGTCTACTGCTGATCGAGATTGCTGGAAGAAGAAGTCTATATTTTTTTAGCTTGACTATTGGAAGTCATTGTATGTGAGGCATAACTTAGATGTCATGCATATTGAAAAAAATGTATGTGAGAGCATTGTTGGCACATTGCTTAACATTCCTGGAAAAACTAAAGATAGACTTAATTCTCGGCTTGATTTGGTCGAAATGGGCATAAGAAGTAATTTGGCTCCTGTTGTTGAAGAGAGAAGGACATAACTACCACCTGCATGTTACACATTATCCAAGGAAGAGAATAGAACTTTTTGCAAGTGTTTGGCAAATTTAAAGGTTCCCGATGGCTACTCTTCAAATTTTCAGAATATTGTGTCGATGAATGATTTGAAGTTCAAAGGCATGAAATCTAATGATTTGCATACCTTGATGCAACAACTAATGCCTGTTGCACTACGATCAGTCCTCCCAACAAATGTCCGACATGTAATAATGAGATTTTGTTTTTTCTTCAACGCTATATGCAAAAAATAGATTGATGTTTCAAATTTGGACATTATTCAGACAGATCTTGTTAAGACATTGTGTTTACTTGAAAAGTATTTTCCTTCGTCTTTCTTTGATATAATGGTTCATCTAACTGTTCATTTGGTTAGAGAAGTGCGATTGTGTGGACCAGTTTTTTTTCGATGGATGTATCCTTTTGAGAGATACATGAAAGTGTTGAAGGGGTATGTTCGCAATCATTACCGCCCTGAAGGCTGCATTGCAGAGAACTACATCGCTGAGGAAGCAATCGAATTTTGTAGTGAGTATCAAAAAGGCGTGCATGCAATCGGGAACCCACCTGGCCGCCATGAAGTACAATGTGTGAAAGATGATACTGGTGATCCTTTGAAGGGTGGTAATTTATTGGGTATTACTCGTGACCTATGGGAGCAAGTACATTTGTACATACTTTCAAATACACCCAAAGTACAACCTTACTTCAGGTAAGTTTAATGCTCTATATAAGTTGTTGAATATTATATTGAATATTTGTTTACTATAGTCATTAACTTTTGTTGTCTTTAGGAAACATATGGAGAGTTTGAAGTGTGATATTTGTAACAAAACAAGAAAAGCAAAGTGGTTTCAAAACGAGCAAAATTGCACTTTCATTTATTGGTTTCGAGATGAAGTAAGTTTAACATTAATTAATTTTAATGGTTCCGAGATGAAGTAACATTGCATTTTACTAATAGTGTGTGTGGTGTTTTTGCAGATTCAGAAAGAATTGAGTGAACCAGATAATTGTGTCACATACATTGAGATGGATTGCACTGGGACCATGTTTTGAAGTAATGAGCTATTCGGGCTACGACATTAACGGAATCCGATACCATACAGTTGAAAGAGACAACAAGTGTGTTACACAGAATAGTGGCGTAAGCTTGGTTGCTGGATCGATGCAGTATTCAAGTGCGAAAGACGACAATCCAAAATTCACCAATTTGTCATTTTATAGATTAGTGGTCCAAATATGGGATGTGAATTACATTAAATTTCGAATTCTGGTGTTCAAATGTGATTGGGCTGACATCAATCATGGTGTTAAGACAAATGATTATGGATTTATATGTGTCAACTTCAACAAACTTGGTCACAAATCTGATCCATTTATTTTGGCTTCGCAAGCAACACAAGTATTTTATGTGGAGGATCCTTGTGATTCACAATGGTCGGTGGTATTAAGCACTCCTCATTACACACATACCAAATCTTCTGAAGGGGATACATTTGGAGACATTGATTTGATTCACACTCCATTTGCTACGCAAATACCGAATGATGAGATCGCTCTTGATGTTGAGGACAGTGAAGAAGTCTGTGTTCGTAACGATTGTAATGGAATATGGATTAAAAATAAAATATAATGTTTATTGTGTTTAATTAATTTTTTCCCTTTTATTTTATCAAGTATGTCCAATTTAAATTTAAAGTGTTTTCAATGTACAAATTAAATTAATGGTAAATATATTAATTAATTATATTATATGCCAACTTATAGTAAAATAATTTAATTATATTAAAATAGTTTAATTATATTAAAAAGATACATTTAAATTTTATAAATGTAATTTTTAATAAAAATGATATCCAGGCGCCTGAATGGGCACCTGGATACACGCCTGGCACGCTCTGGATCGAGCTTGGTTCCTATTTTTTTTCTTTAATTTTTAGTTTAAACGGCGTCGTTTTGTCTCTTTATATGAAACGGCGCCGTTTAATTGTACTATTGACGACGGTTCCTAGCTAGGAACCGTCGTCTATAGTTAAAAGTTATTGATGACGGTTCCTAGCTAGGAACCGTCGTCTATAAATTAAAGACGACGGTTTATAGCTAGGAACCGTCGTCAATAACTAAAATGGTGCCGTTTTTGCTCCTTGTTTTCTTCCTTACACGGCATTCTCTTCCATTTTTCCCCAATTCTCCAGAAACCCTACACCCGAAGCTGTTGCCGCCTCTGCCTTCTCTCCGCCGCTTGGTTCATTTCAACTGGAATCTACAGTATATTCAACAGCAAGTAAGTAATGCTCTATATATTTTATGTTCTGCATCTTCAAACCGAATTTTTTTTTACAGTTTGCTTCATTTCAAGCCCAAAAATGTGTTTGCTTCATTTCAAACCCGAAAATGTGTTTTTGTAAATTTTATCCCGAATATATGTTATTAGTTGGTTTATAAGTTGTGCCCGTGAATTTATTTTGTATATAATGTAGATTTTTATATTTTGCCCGTGATTTTGAATGTAAATTTAATGTAAATTTTGCCCATGAATATATATATTCAGATTTTTATTTAATGCAAATTTTGTATATAATGCTGATTTATATTTTGCCCGTGAATATATATATTCAGATTTTTATATAATGTAAATTTGAAATGTTGAAATGTTGAGTTTGTATATAATGTTAATGTTGATGTATGAATAAATATGAATGAATATATTGTATATTGGATAATGAATATATATATATTGGAATTATATTGACAACGGTTTCTTTAGAATATATTCACGACGGGCTTAAAAAATTAAAAACGACGGTTTTAAAGATGACGGTTTTATATATATATATATATGTTATAATGTTGGTTTGTTAATTGTTTGATAATGTTGATATTTTATATTATATAATGTTAATTGTTTGATAATGTTNATGTTGGTTTGTTAGTATGTTATTAGTTCGTTTATAAATTGTTTATAATGTTGTTAATAATTGTTTGATAATGTTGATATATTTTTTTTTTGTAGATATGGATCTAAATCAAGATCCGACTAATCCTAATGATCAAGACTCTTCCTCAAGTAGGAAGCAAAAGAAAGGGAGAGGACCGTCGAAATTAGGAAAAATTCGTAGACAAATTGCTAGTGGCGAACTTGGGGAAGTTATATACAATGAGCATGGGGTCGGAGTGAATAAAGCCGGCCAATCTCTAGCTAATTATGAAGGTGGTTACACTCGATCTCAAATATCGATCACCTACAAGAGTTGGAACGATGTTCCAACAAATTTGAAGAATACATTATGGGAGATAATAAAGGTAATAATACAACCAATTTAATTTTAATTAAATTTTTTGGTTAATTAATTGTGTGATGTTATTATTATTGTGCTAATAATACCTTAATTTTTTTTGTAGAACTCTTGTAACAAGGAGGAATCATTGAAACATAAAACTTTGAAGGATTGTGCAGAAAAATGGAGAAAATTGAATAGTTTTATGTACACAAATTTTGTACACCCGTACCTAGAATTAGGGGACATGGAAGCTTTCGATGTAGTCCCCAAAAAATATAAAGAATATATTACACAAGACCAGTGGGATGAATCTGTACAGCAACGTTTAACACCTGAGTAGGCGGTAAGTATTAATTAATTCAATTTGTTACATTTTTTTAACTAAACTACAATTAACATGTTATGTAATTAATCACCGTTTTTAATCTTTCAGGAACTTCATAAGCAACGCTCAGAATTAAGAAAAAGAAATCGGTACAATCATCGACTATCCTGTATTGGATTTGCACGGGCAAAGTACAACGAGGTGAGTGAAATATTTTATTAAACTGTTTTAATTTAATTTCGTGATTTTAGTGTTTTTAGATATTTAAATTAAACTGTTTTAATTCAATTTAAAAAAATTAGCAATTTTTAGTTTAGTAATTTTAAGTTAATTGAAATTATATTGTTTTAATTTAATTTAAATAATTAGTAATTTTTAGATATTTAAATTAAATTGTTTTAATTTAAATTAAAAAAATTAATTAAATTTTGAAAATATAGTAATTTTTTATAAATTTAATTAATCTGTTTTAATTTAATTTAATAAAATTAGTAATTTTAAATACTTTGAAATTATATTTTTTTAATTTAATTTAGCATTTATATTTTGTAAACATGTAGAAGCTAAGATTGGGCACAGATGAACCGCTTTCCCGAGATGCTCTATAGAAGTTGGGCTACGCGAATAAGGAGGGAAAGTTTATTACACCAGAAGCTGCTGCAGTTGCAGAACAAATGGTATTAAATTTATTTTTTTATTTGCATATATTATTTAAATTAAGTAACTATGCAATTTTAGCACTGAAATTTTAATATTTTATAAATTTGACAAGATGCTTTACGGGAGAGAGTAGCTGCTGGGGAGGTCAACATTGACTTGGATTCGCCCAACGATATACTAACTCAAGTGTTGGGAACTCCCGAGCACCAGGGCCGAGTTAGGATGAAGGGTAAATTGGTGACTCCTACTGAGTATTGGCACACTCCTCGACATAGAACCCAACCAACAAAAGAGAGGGACAGTGCAAAGGATGAGCGCATCAGACAGTTATCTGAGGTCATTTGCGACCTCCAAGAGAGTAATACGCTGTAGTCTGCACAGCTCGCCAAAACACATGATGACTCTATGGCAAACCCAAGACATATGGAGTTCATGACAGATCAGTACATGAACAATACCTGGGTTGCCACTAATAATCCTAAGGAGGCACCAGTACATCTTAGTACTCCTCCAGCTCCAGTATATCCCATGACACCTAAGGAGGTAAATTTTTGTAAGATTGTTGTTTAATATAAATTTAATATATTGATTGTTATTTAATTAAAAATTTAATCAATTTATTTTGCAGGGTCTACAGTGCAAGCTTGCTATATGCACTAGAGATAATATAGTTGCTGCTGGATTGATGTACCCTACGACCGATCCAGATTCTGTTTGCCATGGGATACGATTAGGGGAGCTTAATGTGCGGGTCAATGTTCAGGAGGCATTGGTCCCTAATGCACCCCTACCTCTACCATTGTTTGACATTACATTGGTTGGGGAAGCTATGGAGACATTTTGTCCATGGCCTAGATTCTTAGTCATTTTACCTGAGGAAGAGGTAAATAATTAAGTTATTAATAATTGTTATTTATAATGTTGTTTTGAAATTTATATATTTGATTAGGTGGAGATATCAGTACGAGCATCAAAAGGCAAGGCAGTTGCTCATTCAGACTCAAATAGTATTCCCCATTCACGTCATTCGCAGGCATCTCCACCGACCAATGAAAGTCAGCATCAATTAGTCGTCTCTGACCTGCCACCGAAGCTCAGATTAATGAAGATGGTAGCTGCCACTATCTTCAACCAACAGTTTATGCAGCTTCAATTCAACATGGGGAGGGGTATGATAGGCAATTCTCATCCTGGAGTGCTAACACATGTGGATATTGGCCAATTTTGTCAGATGCATGACTTGGGTGTTGATTGCATCTTATTCTATATGAAGTAAGCTAAAAATTTATATTTGAAGTTATAATTAATTTATTTTCAATTTAAAATTTTCTTAAAGTGTATTTGACGTGGATCAATTTTTTGCAGAAAGTTGTATCGACATATGATCCGCACTGGAAAAATTTTGTTATATGGTTTTATTGATCCACGTGTGGTGCAGAATGATGGACCTGAAATGTTGACATCCCAAGCTGAGCAATTGGTCTGACGGTGGAAAGAACAGCCCGACTTCAATAGGATATGGTTAATTCCATATCATTGTCGATAAAATTTATTTATTTGTGAAATTATTACTTTCTTAAATATATATAGTATATTATATATTTTTAATATTAACGTTTATTTCAGTGCTCATTGGACGCTTGGTGTCATGGACCCGTACTTAGGGTATATTTGGTTTTTTGATTCCGCCAACACCAAAGCTAATATTGATTTTAAGCGATTAATAAGCAAGTAAGTTAATTTAAAAAATTAGTAAGTTAATTTTAGTGATAAATTTATTTCTAATAATTTATTTTATTTATAAAATGTTATATGTATATATATATGTATATAGAGCTTGGACATTATGGAATGAGCCGAAGAGGCAAAGGTCGAAGAATAAATTAATTAGTTGACGAGGTGGAAAGGTAAAATCTATGAATTATTTATTTCATTAATGTTTATAAAGTATTAGAAATTATGTATATTAATAAACTAAATATTTTTTTTGTAGGCACCATTGCAACCGACAAGCCATGAGTGTGCATATTATGTATGCATGATGATGAGGGATATAATAAATGTCGATTCATCAACACCACAGTCTCATTTACATAACACTGTAAGTATAATTTTAGCATAACTGTAAATTTATATATAATATTATGTTTACTAATGCATTAATATTATTTGTTTGATTTTTATGTACAGTTTAAAAATTGTGTTTGGGTGCAAGACTACGTTGATGAATTTAGAGAGGATTGGGCTGAATATTTTACTGAAGAAGTTTCAAATCCTTCAAATTTGTTATCATCTTTTGATTAGTTTAGTTTAATTATTAATTATGTATTTAAATTTTGTAATTGTTAGTATTATATAATTTGTAATTTTATTTTAATTAGAAATGTTTATACTTTTGTATAATTTAATATAATCATTTTATTATTAGTGTTTTTTATATTAATTATTATTGTATTGAAAATATATTATTAATTAAAATATTTATATTAAATAAATATATTTGAATATATATAAAAGCCGAAATATATATATATTTTCAAAAATTTATATAAATTAAAAAATATATATAATTATTTTGGACGACGGTTTATAAACCGTCGTCAATAATAAACACATTGACGACGGTTCATAAGAGGAACCATCGTCTTTAATGTATCATTAAAGACGACGGTTCCTCTTATGAACCGTCGTCTATGTTTTTATTATTGACGACGGTTTATAGTAAAAACCGTCGTCGATATTTAAACATAGACGACGGTTTTTAACCGTCGTTAATCTTTTTTTAGTATTGACGATGCCTCGTTAGACGACGGTTTCGTGTCCGTCTTCTAAACACGTAAGACGACGGATTTTCACCGTCGTCTTTGACCCTATTTTGTAGTAGTGAGGATTAACCACCATTTTTCTTTGCATTAACTATTTCAAAATAAAAGGTTGTCCATTCAAACTAGAATAAGCTTCTTCTTTTTTTTTCTTTTCTTTTTTATATAAATAAGAAGAATAGAATCTTAATTCCCAAAAAATATATATTTATAAATAAATAAATGAGTAGTGTATCTTACTATTTTTTGGGGCACACCAAAAAACAAATAAATAAAAATCTGGTTATGGTATTACTATTTATGGAGAAGAATAACAGTATAGGTACTAAATATTCACCAAAAAAAAAAGGTACTAAATAAATCGATCAAGATGTATACTAAGTAGATCTAAAAATGTTACGTGTTGAATCATGTTCGTATTGCATTTGCATGTGAACATTAGTCAACTCAAACACGCCATGTTAAGTTTTTGTATGGAGATAGGTAAATCCGAATCTGTTCGTTAAACTATCGTATAAGACGTCACTCAATTTGTTAATTTATTAAGAGTCTATATAAATTTAAAAGTTCAAATTTGGCTTAGCTTGCAAATGATAAAATGATGTTTTTTTAGAAAAAAAATCTTGTAACTAAACGTATTTGTTTTTTAAAAAAATTAAGTTAAAAAAATAAATCAATACATGCTTACATAATAAACTAGATATTTTTAAGATTACAACAGCTGTATATTTACAAAAATACATTTTTACTATGTCTAATGAGTATTATCGTGTTTCACACGTAAAACCAGTTGACTTATTAGTTTTATTAGATTTCACTGATACAGATCCAACACGATATTGCCAATCTACACTCGTAAATTATTATGTTGGTCGTGTTGTGTGAAATTTTGCAAGGTGTAATACCAAAGTTCATGTGTTAATATTTGATTGACTTATATTTATTTATAAATTTTTTTTTTTCAAAAGTTCACTTATCCATAATTAATTTGTATTAATATGTTAACCAAAAAAATATTAAAACATGGTATTAAATGTACATTTTAGTATATTTATATGATACTTGAATTAATCTTGAAAGTTACTTTTAACAACCCAGTAGTTCAGACAAAAAGAAGAAGAAGGAAAAACAATAAAAAAATCATTACAATTTTTTCATTGCAAAGTAGTTAATTTGTATGTCATTGTCTTGTACACATAAGACAGGCAGAACAATATTTCTACGTAAGGCTCTGCGCCCAACAATTCAAGCAGAATGGAGCCAAATATTTGATGATTTAGTTATATCTCTATATCGTAACTTAGGGCCCTTCAACAATGGATGTGGATGCTTCATTTGTGGAGCAATTTTCCGTACCATTTAGTGGATCAAAATCAAATTTCATGGAGCTTTGAAAATAAAACAAAGGTCGTTTGAGTTTTGGACGATCTGTTTCATTGCTTAGCATGAATACTACCTCTAGCATTGTTGGCCTATCCATAGGATGGTCTTGTGCACACAGAAGACCAACATCTGTGCTTCTCATCACTACTTCTGATGATGAATACGAGTCAGCTAATGCTTCATCCATTAAATCCAATACCCGGCATTCATTCCACAGTTGCCATGCCTGATATATATAGATATATATATATATATATATATTTTTTTTTTTTTTTCTAATCAGACATTTTCTGTTCACAATTCATCAGATACCACGCATAATCAAAGGTGGATAGGCGTGTAAATTTTTATCCAATTTTAAACATGTATTGTCCCGGATGAATTCCAGAGAAAAAATCTCATATATATGTATACACACACACACACACAAATCTATACACAACATTCCTCATCTGTCAAAATCGAGTTTTGAGCATATCAAAAAGTGGGAGAGGTATGAACTCACATAAGCTATTACGCTTAGCTGTTGCTCGTCATAACGGAAACTGTTGTTCTTCATGCCGCTAACTATCTCTAACAGCAAAACTCCAAAGCAATACACATTTGATTTCTCTGAAAATATTCCTCCCATTGCATACTCTGGAGCCATATAACCACTGCAATAGATTATTAAAACCTTGCTAATAACACTGCCTGTAAATGTCATCCATCCGTATTCATTATCAAATGCTGCACTGTAAATCAAAGAAAGCAAAAATTGAAGCAGAGTGTTTTCCTTTTTTATTACTATAGGAACGAAGCCTCCTCTGCTTTTTTGTTCTGACTAATCTGGTATGTTTAAAACATATTCACAAATGCATATACTATCCATGATCAATTTCTCTGGCACCATTCACTGCAGCTGTTGGGGTCGGAAATTCTTTCAATTTCTCTGATTTAAAAAAATCTGGTTGTTGGCACCATTCACTGCAAATGGATTTAGTTTACTAGTAGATGGGATCCAGGCTGCTTTGAGCGAATGCATTACTCTTTAACTTTTGAGATTTTACTTTGAAAGCTTTCACTATTTATTGAGATGTGCCAATTTTAATTACAACCGGACTATGTTTTATGTTGAGTTTGTGTTAAATGCTATTAATCTTTGACACTAAAACAGATATCTTGGAAAAAGTGAAAATTATTTTCTTTTCTGCTCATTATTTGTTATTGATATTAACAGAGTAAAACTTTGGATTTGCTACATGGGTAATTTTTCCATTTATGTTCTCAACATCCCTAAAAATGAAGTTATATTTTCGATCAAATGTCTGTTAGCACTTGCTTTCGTGCTTGCTTACTTTCTTTTGTCTCCTTAGCAGTCATGAGACTCATGAGGTTACAATTTATGCTTCACTTTATCATTTATGTCCTGAAGTTACAGATTTGTATGCAGTTGGACAAATTAAGGCCGGAATTTAGATAAGGACTGGATGCTGTAGCGAAGCTTGTTTTTGAAAGAACAAGACCCAAGCAGATTGGGGCTCCAATAGTGACTTGTCCAGTTCTTGTTGGCATCACAGAGTCTAATCTAGAGGCTCTCACTGCTGTTGTTGTTCCTACAATATCCTTTTCATAACAGGTTTGTATATCTCTTAAAAACTCTCTTGTATCATGCAGGTATTTTATAAAGGACACAAATAACTTTTGTGGGCATGGTTACAACTGTAAGAAAAATATATTTAGCGGAAGCATAAAATCAATAACCCATAAGAAAATATGTGACTGAATCATATGAAAAATAAAACAAAATACCTCGCAGACTTTCTGTATTTGATGCGTGGTATAATGATTCTACCGGATCTACGATCTGCACCTGGATCTACAGGCTATCACCAAATCTGCTACTGCTACTGTAATCTACCACCGGATCTACTACTGGATCTACCACTGCTACTGGGATCTACCACCGGATCTGCTAGATCTTCCAGGACTAATCTCAGATAGTACAGCAGAGCGTGGACTCTATTGTATCTCAGGGAATAAAACCAAAATATTAGAGAATGAATATTTTCTCTAATATTTTCACTCGATGTGTTTTACGTATTCTCTCTGAATTAAAATTGAATCAGTTTGTTCTCTGGATTCTTTCTAATATTTGTACGTACAAATAATAGAAACCCAAACCAACTAATATTCTCAATTTAAAATTTAAAATAAAATCTTAACAGACTTAATCACTGTTATCTAGATTTTATCTTATCAATAATTTAATTATATCAGATAACAAATTATCTTATAATCAAATTTAAATTAAATTGAAATACAGAGAGAATTATCAAATAAGATAATATCTCAAGTGGGACCAAGATCATAAATCCAACAACAACATTTACACTCGCTTTAGAAGTTAAACAGCATTGAAATTCTGACTGTGTAATATAATACTCATGATAGAGAGAACAAAATGCCATTATTCATAGCACAATGAGCATAGCAACTGCGGCACTATGTCTTAAATTGTGAGTAATTCAATTACCTACTAATTAATTCCAGATGTTGTAGGCTACATTGAGGGAAGTACATGACGAAGCAGTTCAAAAATCACTGGCTTCATTTAATGCTACCGCTTGGAAGAAATTACATACGAGGGACTTTTGCAAAAATTCTTCAAAAAGGCATTCGAGGCACAACGCCAGTTGAAAAAAAAAACCTAGTTTTCAGTGGACAAAGCTTGATCTAGAATAGATGGTTAACAGATGCAAAAGTAACCATGCCATGCACTGATCCACCTTATCTCAGCGATTCACTTGGGAATTTATTTTAAGGTTAATCAAACTAATTTATTATCATTTAATCTGAAAGAATTGCATTTTCCGCTTTTAAATTTAACACTTTCCAATTTATGGCTTTAAAATTCAATTTATTACATGAAAGTACAGCTGGGTTTAAGAACTCCTTTAAATTTAAAAACTGCTTTTTCCGCTTTTCTCATACATAGTCTGGAAGTGCGCCAAATGCCGACTCATTATAGAAAGCACCGTACTCATACCTGAGAGTACAGCTGGGTTTAAGAACTCTTGCTCCACTTCTTCCGCCGCAACACTCTGGAATTTGCAACGTAGAATTCTGCAAGCAATCGCTGCATTCTTGCTGAGTCAAATCCGGCGTGCACTGTAAAAGCCCATATATATCTTCGGCATCTGGGACCCTCGTATGACCGTATGCAAACTTCCTAAGCGAATCTCCCGATGAGGCTTTCTTTCTTAGGCTTTCTAATAGCGGATTCAGCACATCTTCGTACTTTTCCGCATCCATCGTTGGATTGGGGCTCGGCAACAGCTGGAGTGGGGCTTCTTTCTTCATATAAAATATGAAGCCGTTGGAGTAGCGCACCATGCAGCGCTCGCCCCATATGATCGCTTCCTTTCGGTTGCGGCAATTCATCAAAAGCCTTGTGCTCGTTTCATTTATACAATCTCTACACTCGTTCGGCGCAACGTCTGGTCGGCAGAGCGCGATTGCATTAACTTTGTCTGAGTTTTGTCCCAAGGAAGAGTTGTAAAACCCGTAATTGTTATCGGTTTCTGATAGGAAGGAGGAGAGGAGGCTGTTGAGGTTTCGTTTGAAGAAAATGCTTGTATCGGTGAGATGGCTGACGTCTGATATACAGTTCCAGCAGTATTCAGCTCTCTCCGTACAGCTCTCTGATTGGGCAATGTTGGGAGTGAAGAAAAAGTGGCAATAGAATTATGATATGAAAAATGATGCAAAAGAGTGTTGGGGAATGAATTCATTATTTGAGATACTACTAGCTAAAATTGGAGAGATTAACAATCCTAGGATTTGAGTGATATGGTACCAAAACTATTTATTAATAGATATTTAATAATATTTTATAAAATTTATGTGTTTTATTTTATTGTTATAAGTGATTGAATGTATATGATATGTAATTAATATAAATATTAAAAATGAAATTGTGTGCAAGTTTTTCTCTACGCTATTTCAAATACTAGAAGCTGCCTCTGACTACTTTTAATTACTCTATATCTAACATGCATTACCATTCAAATAAATATTATAAATATAAAATTCTAACATGCAATTGTTTGGAAAAAAAAAATACCTCTTTGACACATCTCCAAATTTATATAATTGTGCTGCTTATAATTAACTATTAAAATGAGAGAAAAAATTTCATAAAATGGTAGTGTTATGTCACTTTTTCCTATTTTTATTAATCATGTATTAGATATATTCAATCACCTATAACGATAAAATAAAGGATATTGACCTTTTAAAATATTTTTTGAATGTACATTTACAAATAATCTATTTTACATAATGCATCACAGATGAAACGGTTATATATAATTTTTTGTAAAATTTGATAGTATTTAGTAAATCAAATATACGTTGTGAGAATTCCAAATGTTCTAGAAAAAAAATTTTGGGTCAGAATGTAAACTATAAACTCAAAAGTAAAAATGACATTTGTCTTTAGGATATTGCTTTGCATTCCTAGATATTTTCAGTTTATATTTAAGTTAAATGCATTTTAATATTTTTTAAAATTAAATTTATTCATTATGAATCATTATAATTAATTTAAGCAATTAATATTCTCACATTTGCAAAAGATTGCACTTTATTCCGATTGAGTTAAATTTAACAAATTTTGTTAGTTAATTTATTTTAGTACTCTTTAAGTTTTTTATCTTTATAAATTATTTGAAATATCAAAAATAAATTTCACTAAATTTTTTCATTTAAAAACTTTTATTTTATTTTAAATTCCTAAACGATTATTGTTTATCATGATTTTATTTTTTTAATCTCAAAAGCTTTTTCATTATGAAAATTTGCTTGATCATAAATAGAGCTAATTTTTTCGTTGAATTTTTTTCATCGTAAAATTACTAAAAAATATATATATTTATTATGAAAGTTTATTTCTTCCCATGTATTTTTTCATCCTATATTTTTTTTTATTAAAAACATATTTAGATGAAAAAATCTGCAAAAAACTTATAGATCAAAAAATGTTTAGGATGAAAAAAAAAATTCACGATTAAAAAATGCATAAGATGAGAAAAAAATTATGATAAAAAAATTATAGGATAAAACACATTTTCATGATAAAATATATTTTAGTAATTTACAATAAAAAAAATTACTAGAAAAAATATTTTAAAAAACTTTAACGATGAAAAAATATATAGGATGACAAAAAATTTCGTGAGAAAAAAATATACACGATAAAATAAATTTTCACGGTAAATAATTTTTTAGCAATTTAGGAAGAAAAAATTTTTAGATGAAAAACTATATTTGGTAAAAAAATTCCATGATGCAAAATAAATTTTTAGCAATTTAAGATAAAATAAAATGATTTAGATGAAAAAAGTTAAGCGATCTTTTTAAATATTTCAAAAAAAAAATTAAAATATACTGACATGAATTAACTAACAAAGTTTGTTAAATTTAATTTCAATTGGACTAAAATGCAATTTTTAATAAATGTGAATGTGTTAATTGCTTAAATTAATTATAATGATTCATATATAAACAAATTAAATTTTAAAAAGTACTAATTGCAATTAACCCTTTATATTTCTACTATATTTGTAGACCTGTATGATTTTATTACTTTCATTATTTATCATTTTGTACCAAAATTGCAAGGGTAACGTATATAGCAGTTTTTTTTTTTTTGAAAATACGTATATAGCAGTTAACATGTTCAGTTTTTGTGGGTTTTCTTTTCCTTTATGTGTAGTCTGTTTATTTTAACTGTTAGTATTAGTTAATAATAATTAAAATTTAATAAATTACAAATGTGAATGAAGGGAAAAAAAAACACCAATACAATTTCAAATTGTATATCATTTGAAGTCTCCTTATATTTATAATTAATAAAGATAACTGACCATCACTAAATAGCACTAACCAAAGTTGAGGGAGGGGGAGTGGCAACTAAAATAAAAAATAAAAATAAAAAAAAACACTAACTGTCTAAATAGTTTTAAGACCACTAATGATAGATTAGGAGTGAAATTTATATGTTATGTTGTAATATTTGATGTGCTTATATTAAAAAGTTTATTTTTTATTATTAAAATTTTAGTATTAAACAATAAAATTAAATTAAATATTTACAGTTAAAATTGGACACATAAAACTGCTAACTTTTATAGTTTTTATTTTATAAAATTAAACAATCCAGATTAAATCTATTTTTATAAGATGCGTTTACCTTTATTTTAAAAGATAAATAATATATATACATAATATATATATCATATGATCAGTAAAATAACTATCTGAAATGAGGAAAAAAGAAAAACATATCATACATACCGTCTGGTAGAACGCCGAATGCCGACTCATTATAGAAAGCACCATATTCATACCTAAGAGTACAACTGGGTTTGAGAACTCTTGCTCCACTTCTTCCACCGCAACACTCTGGAATTTGCAAAGTAGAATTCTGCAAGCAATCGCTGCATTCTTGCTGAGTCAAATCCGGCGTGCACTGTAAAAGCCCATATATATCTTCGGCATCTGGGACCTTCCTATGCCCGTATGCAAACTTCCTAAGAGAATCACCCGATGAGGCTTTCTTTCTAAGGCTTTCTAATAACGGATTCAGCACATCTTCGTATTTTTCCGGATCCACCGTTGGATTGGGGCTCGGCAACAACTTGAGTGGGGCTTCTTTCTTCGTATAAAATACGGAGCTGTTTGAGTAGAGAACCATGCAGCGCTCGCCCCATATGATTGCCTCCTTTCGGTTGGGGCAATTCATCAAAAGCCTTGTGCTCGTTTCATTTATACAATCTCTACACTCGTTCGGCGCAACGTCTGGTCTGCAGAGCGCGATTGCGTTAACTTTGTCTGAGTTTTGTCCAAAGGAAGAGTTGTAGAACCCGTAATTGTCATTGGTTTCTGATACGAAGGAGGAGAGGAGGCTGTTGAGGTTTTGTTTGAAGAAGCTGCTGGCATCGGTGACGTCGGATATACAGTTCCAGCAGTATTCAGCTCTATCTGTACAGCTCTCTAATTGGGCAATGTTGGGAGTGAATAAAAGGGGCATTAGAATTATTATAGGAAAAATGAAACAAACTAGTGTTGAGGAATTCATCATCTGAGAAGCTACTAGTTTTTTTTTGGTAAAGCTTAGAAACTGCTAGTTTTTTATTTTATTTTATTTTTGGGAAAATAGAGATTATATATAGAAAAATAATTGGTACCACAGTGCGTGTATAAACGGATGCTCATAGTCGACATCCGGCTTTGACTAAAAAAATTTTCAGCTGCAATTGGAGGTGGTCGACCATCATTGACCTTTAAATTGGTCTATTATGACTTTTCTTTATTTTATTTACGAGTGGATGAAAATCTCCTATCCTATTTATGTGTTTTCATTCTCTTATACGACCGATCAGTAATAACTCATGTTAAAAAGTCATTTTATTTGACTTAGATTTTTATTTGTTTTTTAAATGTTAATGTGTAATAAAATCTTATATATATATATATATTAGTATATTGTAGAGCCCGCTAATGATGGATTAGCATTTTTCATTTAAATAAGATAACATAATAATAGTACTGGATAGAGATGAGAACAGTCAAAATATGCCAGAAGATCAACCATTACAGATCCGGATTTTTTTTTTTCTGCTCCCTGTTTGCTTGCTTTTTAAACAGTATACATATATTTCAACGCATGTACTTATGATATTTTTATTGATTAAAAATGATTTGATATTGACCAATGGATTAACAATCCTTAGTTGGAATTGATTAAAAAGAGTTGAAAAAAGAATAAGCAAAAAACTCGGACTCTTTGAATACAATGTCGGTATACATATCCAATTAAATAATCTTTAACAAAAAAATTATCCAATTAAATAATGACATGTTTACCATTTGCTTTCATTTTTCTCTACACCAGTCTTTATCTTCTATCCGCCAACCCTTCATCTCAGCACATCTGATAAAGGATCCATTCATTTTTTCTCCGTTCTAGAAGAAATGTTTTCTCTTAATGATTTTATCAACCGGTGGGATATTCCTCATTAAATTCATTATTTGACTACTGCTGCAAAGGCGGGACCAGACATTAAAAGATAAAAGCAAATTTAAAGATGGTGTGATTTTAACATTAAATATTTTTTATTAGTTTTTGGATACATCACATCAACTATTAGAATTTAAATTTTAATTATAATCACATATAGATACAGTGAGATATTAAAATTTTATTTGGACAAATTGAATTGAAAATATCACATGAATATCAAAATAAAAATATATATAAAATATAAATAGAAGTATAAATATTAACAAAATATTTATATTAATAAAAAATTAAAAAAATAATGTAACATTATAAAAATTTTAAAAATTGTAAAAAAAAACTAAAATATATTTATTTATTAAATTTTTTTTTATCAATTTAGCTATAAAAATTAAAAAAATATTAAATAAAAATTATATTTTTAATAATTAAAAAATATATAGCATCGTTGACAGTAATAAAAATATTATTATTAAATGATAAATTATTAATTAATTAGAATAATAATATAAATACATAATTATTTAAATATGACTCAATATCACATAAAAAAAATTTACTAGTTAAAAATTTTTATTTTATTTTTTATCTTTATTTTCAACAGTATAATGAAAAAAATATAGAAGCCCATATATCTTTTTTCACTTATTTGAGCGTCGAAGTCAATAGATTGGTATCCGTGCGACTCTTCGTGTCTTTTTCTTTATTTTGCAAGCCCAATGAAAAAAGGAAGATAGTCCAAATTAACCTTCGATTGTTTTCTACTCAAACATTTGACAAAATAACTAGTGGCAATGGTGCTTTTTCTAGGATTTTTGTAGTCACTACAAAAAAAAAATGATGATCTTTGACGGAGCGAAATTCATCACAAAAAGCCAAATTTGTGATAGATTTCATCGCTGAAATAGTTTAAATTTATAAATATTTGGGTTATACATTTTGGAATTAACACCGTAGCTTAGAGAAATTTGGATGAAATATATAATTATAAGTTGCATAGTTGCCATGTATATATTTTTGGATTAAGCATTTGGTATTTGTCGTGAATATGTTTGGAAATGTCCTCATGAAAGGCAAGGCAACATCATTTCCAAATGCAGAAATGCAGAAAAAAAAAATCAAATATGGTTGTTTCCATATTGTTCTATGTATATTCATTCATTCTTACATTTTAAACAATGTTTTATATAACAGCTTACTTGAAATCTACACTAGTGACAAACATGATTGTTTTAATTTTTTTAATAGGAGACATTGGACATTCAACCGTGCAATGGAGCAACATGGTTTCACAATTCAATATGTGCTAGTGTCCGTCCGAACTTTAAAGCTTTATTGGATGAATAAGTCAGCTAATTAGTATTCAATTTAAATACAAGTCTTTAATTTTGCAATAAAGTTTACATTTACTTAATATATTTATATAAATGTATATTGTGCTATATATGTATATAGGGTATATGAAGTTTAGCGTCCAAAGGACAAAAATAAAAACGTAAAGAAGCTTTGATGGCAAACAACAAAGATAAATACATCAATTCATTTTATAAAAGATTTGTTGGTTTTTGTTTTTTGCCATTAATTGAATAATACTAGCTAGTTATTTAATAATATACATATATACTGTTATATTTATATATATATATATATAGATTGTAATTATAAGTTGTTCAAATGAAGAGTTGTGATAAAATATTGCAACTTAAATGAAGAGTTGTATTTTTAATGAAAGAGTGCAATTTATCAAAGAGACATGTTTTAATAGAACAGTGTAATAATAAATACGATTAAAACTAAAAGTTACTGTGAAAAGTTGCAACTTATTGAAAAGGCACATGTTGTATTATAAATAGGACTCTAGAATCCTAATTCAAATTAACAAAAGAAACCTCTTATTTATTACAATCATATAGTTTCCAAATTGAGTGTTATTGGAATACTTCATAATTGCTATATGCAGTATTCTGGTTTTGTTGTATCTTGGAGGTAATTTTCCATACATCCTGTTAGCAAACTCTTTCGAGTAGAGGCAAATAACACCGTAAGGAAAGTGTTACGTACTACACGCCTCAAAATCATTGTTCTGACATATCTTTCAATTGTTCATACAATCTTAAGGTATTATTGTTCAAAGAATATGTCAGATTCAATGGCTTTCAAAGTAATGAGTCAAGATTTTCTAAAATTAGATAAATTTGATGGCTCAAACTTCACTCCTTGGAATGAGAAAGTTATGTTTCTACTCACAGTTCTCAATATTTCTTATGTTTTGGATCCAATCTACAACCTTTGCCTCCACCAAGTGAAGACGATACATAAAATATATCAAAGAAAGAAAGAAGCACGAAGAAGATGAACTGATTTGCAGAGGAAACATTTTGAATACCCTTATAGGTCGTCTATTTGATCTTTACACATCCGTCAAATCTCCAAGAGAAATATGAAATGCTTTGGAACACAAGTACACCACAGAGAAATTAGGTACTGATAATTTATGATTTTTATGTATTTTGAATTCACTATGATTGATACAAAATCCATAATGGATCAAGTCCATGAATTACAACTAATGGTTTCTAAGATGAGAGAACTTAAAATTGTTCTTCCTGAACCTTTCCAAGTGGGGGCTATAATTGCAAAATTGCCTCAAAGTTGGAATGATTATAGAAAGAAACTTCTGCATATGACAAAAGATTTTAGTTTGGAGGATATACAAAAGCATCTTCGAATTGAAGAAGAAACTAAAACTCGTGATAAGAAAAATTATTTTCAAGATTCCTCCAATGTGCACAACATTGAAAAGAACAAATTTCAAAAGAATTTCAAGATTAATAATAAAAGGAAGTTGAAGACAAATCCTGGTTCTTTTATAATTGTGGAAAGAAAGGTCACTGCATTTGAGATTGCAGGTACAAGAAAAATAAATTTGGAAAGAAAGATATTGTCACTTTCATGGACAAGTCCAGCAATACAAATATGTTGGAAGGGAAAGTTACTGAACTTGTTGCTATGGTTTCTGAAATGCAAATTAGCATGATTATTGAATTAAATATGGCTACATCAACTAAGACCTTTGATTGGTGGCTTGACTCTGGAGCTACTATACATGTTTGTCATGACAAAGAACAATTCATAAGTTATGAGATGGTTACTAATAATCAAGAGGTTTTAATGGGAAATCATAATTCTGCCAAGGTTCTTGGAAAAGGAAGTGTTGAAATGCAATTTACAACTTACTCTTGTTAATGTTTTACATATTCTAGAAATTAGAAAAAAATCTTGTGTCTGCGAAACCTATTGTGTAAGAATGGTATTTGGAAAGAAGCTATATATGATGAGATGGATTCATTATTGTCTAATCCAACTTGGACATTAGTGGATTTACCACCAAGCTCTAAACCAATAAATTGTAAATGGGTATTTAGAAAGAAATTTAGCACTAATGGGTCTATTCAAACTTTTAAAGCAAGATTGGTTGCCAAAGGTTTTACACAAAAACAAGGAATATACTATCTTGACACATATGTACCTGTAGCTAGAATTACATCTATTAGAGTGTTAATAGCTTTAGCATCTATTAATAATTTACATGTACATCTAATGGATGTTAAATTAAACAGCTTTCCTAAATGGTGATCTTGATGAGGAAATTTACATGGAAAAACCAGAAGGGTTTGTTTTGCCTGGAAATGAAACGAAAGTTTGTAAATTAGTAAAGTCATTGTATGGTTTAAAACATGCACCAAAGGCAGTGGCATGAAAATTTTGATTTTGTGATCATTTCACATGGATTTAGGCATAATAATTCTGATAAATGTATTTATTCTAAATTTACTAATAAGTTTGGTGTAATTATTTGCCTATATGTTGATGACTTACTAATTTTTGGTACAAACTTAGAAGGTATTTATGAGACTAAAAAGTATTTAACTTCAAGTTTCAAGATGAAAGATTTAAATGAAGTTGATACTATTTTGGGAATTAAAGTTAAAAAACACAAAGGGGGTTATGCATTATGTCAGTCTCATTACATAGAAAAAATGCTTTTTAAATTTAATCATTTAAATATAAAAGAAGCAAATACCCTATATGATTCAAGTATTAAAATATTTACGAATTCTGGCAGAGCAGTTGCACACCTTGAGTATGCAAGTGTAATAGGCAGCATGATATATGTTATGCATTGTACAAGGCCAGATATAGCATTTGCAATACGTAAGCTTTCAAGATATACAAGTAATCCTAGTACAGACCATTGGACAACAATTTCTAGAATTCTTGGCTATCTTAAAAGAACTGTAAATTTGGGTTTATTTTATTCAACTTATCCAACTGTACTAGAAAGATACTCATATGCTAGTTGGATTAGTAGTGCTAGTGACAATAAATCCACCAGTGGGTAGATATTTACTGTTGGAGGAGGAGCTATCTCATGGGCTTCTAAAAAACAAACATGTTTTTCTCATTCTCCAATGGAATCTGAGTTCATAGCAATAGCAGCATCAAGTAAGGAAGATGATGGCTAAGAAATTAGTTTTTAGATATAAAGTTGTGGCCATAACCAGTGCCATCTATATATTTCTTTATACTGTGATAGTGAAGCTACTTTGTCTAGAGCATATAGTAAAATATATAATGGAAAGTCTAGACATATTAGCTATAGACATGATTATGTTAATCAATTGATTAAGGATGGTATTATTAACATAGTATATGTTAAGTCAAGTAATAACTTGGCAGATCTATTTACAAAGGGACTCTCGAAAGATATGATAAGGATCACTAGTGGAATGGGGCTGAAACCTTTTACATAAAACCATCAGTAATAGTAACCCAACTTCTAACTATAATATCACTAGTTCAAATTTTAATGGGTAATAACAAGTTACTGTTATATGGTTGGGAAAACACTAATTTATTTAAGAACCACTCCATAAAAAAATAAAAATTAGTGTTCACTACTACGTTTGAAGGATGAGATAAAACTCTTAATGAAGTTAAACGTTTAGATGTCTAAAGTAGTAGAGACACTTTGTAGAACTTCACCTATATGAACATAGAAGTGGTGTCGCTTCTAACAAGAGTTTAAAAGGTTTACTCTTGCAAATGTTCATGAAACCAAGATAGAGCACAAGGCCATAACAGTGCTAAAGAAGTATAAAACATTCCAAGGAAATAAATATAATCATGTGTGAAGACTTCCGACTTTAACAATAGGAGACTTTGTATAATGCAATTTAAGGCAACATTGTATTCGTTAACACTTTGAATTACTTTCACTAATTAAAGGTTTAAATCGAAAAATACCTTCTTGTATGCATGATAATATTAATATGTTTGTACTTTATAATTACAATCTAGTGGGGGATTGTTATATTTATATATAGTAATTCTACAATGAGGATATCCTCATTTTATTAAAATAAGAATTGTTACTAAAAGTATATTTTTAGTAACAAATCTAAAAACATTGTCACTAAAAATAAACTATCAATGACAATATTTTTATATTTATTAAAAATATATTTTTAGTGACAATCTTTATTATAATAAAATGAGGATATCATCATTGTAGAATTTTCCTATATATATATATATATATTGTAATTATACATTGTTCAAATGAAGAGTTGTGATAAAAGAATGCAACTTAAATGAAGAGTTGTATTTTTAATGAAAGAGTGTAACTTATCAAAGTGAGATGTTTTAATTGAACAGTGTGATAACATATTCGATTAAAACCAAAAGTGACTGTGAAAAGTTGCAACTTATTGAAAAAACACATGTTGTATCATAAATAGGAATCTAGAATCCTAATTCAAATTAACAAAAGAAACCTCTTATTTATTAATATAGTTTCCAAATTGAGTGTTATTGGAATACTTCAGAATTGCTATCTGTAGAATTCTAGTTTTGTTGTATCTACGCCTCAAAACCATTGATCTGACATATCTTTCAATTGTTCATACATATACAAATATAGACTCATAGACAGCCTGCCAACACAAAATGTGGCTACTTTGTTATGATGATTATGCGTGACATCGTCAAGAGCGGTGAATATCCAAAGAGATACAAGAAAAAAAAAAAA